>RJWT010038607.1:0-12829 GCA_004365215.1 Cuniculus paca | reverse complement strand
GAAGGGCTGAGCAGTCTCACTTCAGAGAAATTGTAGCCAATGCCAGAAGTGCCTGGGACTGTTATAACCTATGACTAATACAGCACTGCTTTCCTGTTTTGTATGCGTCATTTTGCGCCAAGAGCCCCCTCCCTGTTTCTTGTGGTGACCCACACCCCCTTTTCCCAAGTATTCTGAAGTTAAAGCTAGTTACAATTTTAGATTGCCCAAGGACAGAGCTGACCGGAAAACTGGGTCAAACGACAATAACCACCTTGTCTCATGACCAAGGAATGTGCAGAACGAGCCTTTCCAGAGCATCTGCAGTCCATATTAGGAAGTAACCACGGTCACCTAACCTCGGACCCCCCAGAGCCATCGTCCCCAATAAACATAGTGGGTCATTTAAACTGACCAATGCAATTTGCTTCTGTACCCGCACTTGCAAAACCCCTCCTCCCTTTGTTCTGATATGATATAAGCCTCTCCAGGCCACTGGGAGGTGCGCAGTCCTGAATCGATTCCTAGGGAGACTGCGTCACCAGGCCTGGCAATAAATGCTCCATTCCAAAATTTCTTTGAGTGTCTCGTGGATTTTGCTCATCCCGGGGGTCGCGTACCTCAGGGACCACACCAGCCATGTGTATAGAAGAAACCAGGAATATGTCAAGATGAAGAAGGAAAAGGCAATCTCTGGAATCCAATGCAAGCAGTGCAAGTCCAGGAGAGGTAAACAAGGAAGATATTGGGAGTCACACACCTGAAGTGTCTGAAGTGATGTCAAAGGAAGTAAAGAAACAACTTCATGAGGCTATAAAAGAAATTAGAACAGAAATACTATACTAGGTAAAAGAAGAAATGAAAAACAATAAAAGAATTACTAAGCACCTCTAAAGAAGACACAGATAAAAAAATAGAGGAGCACAGGAAAATGATGGAAACCATGAATGAACAATATAAGAGAGATTTAGAATATATGAAACAGAGTCAAGGAGATAGCCAGGAAATTAAAAACTCCATTGAAAGCTAGCAAAACCACTTGAAAGAAACTGAAGATAGACTTTCAAACCTTGCAGACAGGTTTGCAGCTTATGATCATGAAAGTAATGATCTCTTAAAAATAACAAGGAACCAGGAAGTAACAATTCAGTGGCTGCAAGACAAGTCAAAGAAACATAACTTAAGAATTAAAAATCTGATTGAAAAGCAGGGGTCAAGACAAATGACATCAGGTGTCTATTTACAGAAATAATTTCAGAGAACTACCCAAGCATGGGAAAAGGAAGTAACATTCAAATAAGTGAGGCATATTGAACTCCAGATAGCTATAACCAAAATGAATCTACATCCAGACATATAATAATCAAGATCTCAGAAATTCAACACAAGAGAATATTAAAAGCTATTAGAGAAAAGAAACATGTCACCTATAAAGGAAAACCCATCAGAATTACAGCAGACTTCTCAACACAATCCATTAAGTCCAGAAGAGGCTGGAGTGAATTATTGCAAGTCCTAAAAGAAAATAACTTCCAACCCGGACTGATGTACCCTGCAAAACTTTCTTTCAGAGACACATGGGTGAATTTCGTGTTGTCTCCCTAGTACAACAAACTAAAGGAGTTAGTGGGATCCAAAATGCACAGTACATATTGGGAAAGTCAAAAGGGAGGAATTATCTAAAAAGGAAGTAAGCTTGCATCTATTATCATGACTTGAAACTCATATTGCCTTCATTGCTCTGATTAGTTTTGTTGTATTCTGTTTGATTTTATTATACTTGATGGCATGGACAGCTATTTTTAAGATATCAAAATATATAAGAGCAGCCATTGAGGATGTCCAATTATCTTGTTTTGAAACCCTGTTTGCTTTCATTGTTTTGTTTTGATTGATTTTACTGTATTCTGTGTTGTTTGATTGTATTATGTCCGAAGGCATAGGCAACTATTCTGAAGATAACAAGAAGCATTATGGTAACCACTGCTGTTTTACTAGTATCTTGAAGTTCTGTATTGCTTACATTGTTTTGCTTTATTTGTTTTGTTTTTGTTTTTTACTGGTATTATTTTGTTCTATTTTCTTTGATTTTCTTTATTCCTGATGGTATGGGCAGTTTTATTGATGATTACAAGAGGCATTATGGTAGCCATCATTGATTGCTTTTTACTCTGTTTAGAAGTCATGTACCTTGTTCATTGTTTTTGTTGTGATTGACTCTATTTTGTTTTATTTTGTTTGGTTGTATTCTTTTCAAAATAAAAAAACCACAATTCTTCCTCATTGTAATATTTCTGATATCAAAAATCACAAAGATAAAATTGCATAATACAACCCAATTATAAGTATTTGAAGGAAAATTTAAAAATTAAATTTTTAAATATGTGTTACTTTGCCATCATCAAATAATTAAAATTATGAAGATTATCTTAGAAGTTTATTTTATTCTTGTTATTAAATTTGTACTATGAACAGATTAGATATTTTACATAAAAATATGTAATTTTAATGTTCATTACTGGGGAGTGATGTTTGAGAGTCTTAGCTAAATATAAATCAAAATATTGTACTAAGGAAAGGGAAAGGTCTCAAAAAGAAAGAACAACTGGGATAGGGAAAAGGAGAAATGTAAGAAAGGAAAAGATTATATGTATGTAAGTTTCCAGGTATAACTGTGCTTATGTATATGTGTGCAAGATAACTATACTGCTGCCTCTGTTACTTTTCTCTCATTGCCAAGACAAAATACCTGACACCCGAAATTAGGGAAGGGAAGGTTTATTTCTTACAGTTTGAAGGTTTCAGTCCATATCCAACTGACTCCAAGGAAGGATGGCATGCCTGAGGGGGCAGCTGCTCATGGCAGCCCACAAGTGGCAAGTGCAAAAAGAGCAAAGAGAGGCTAGAGAGAGAGAACACTCCTTCTTCCCTCCTTTATATAGTATGCAGGCTCCAACCCTGAATGAGTGCAGCACTCACACCAATAACCCCAGCACTAATCCTAGCACTAGGCAATGAATAAATCACAAATGGTAGATCCAGCCACTTCCATCACTACATGAGGCTTGTGGGGGGCTGCCTATATACAAACCATAACATTCCATCCCTGGACCCCCAAAAGACTCATGTACATCCTTTGCACAAAAGACATTTAGTCCATCTCCAACAGTTGCCAAAGTCCTAATAGTTTCAGCATTTCTGAAAAGTCCAAGTCCCAAGTCTCCTCTGAGATCTAAGGCAAACTCTTAGCTGTAAGCCCCTGTACAGATGAAAACAAAGCTAAACACTTCCAATATTCAATGACACAAGATATACATTACCATTCCAAAGGGTACAAACAGGGGGATACAAAGGACTGGGACCAAAGGAAATCCAAAATCCAGCAGGGCAAACATTAACTCCTGGAGTTGCATGCTCAACATCTGAAGCAATCTGGTTGCAAGCTCCAAAATGTTTGAGTGACTCCACCCCCATGGCACTTCCAGGGGTTTTAGCTCCCGTGGCTTTTCTCCTTCGTCCACTCTGCTCAATCCTTGCAACTTTCCTTAAATGATCCATGCTCCTGGCCTTTTCAAACTTCTGGGTCCTACACTGCACCTTTGGCTTCACACTCACAGCTTCACACACTGCCCTCTCAGGGGCACACTGCCTGGCCTCCTAGGCCCTCTGAAATTGGGTTGGAAGCCTTTTGAACTTCAGAATTTGTGCATTCTGTATTCACCTACAACCCATGCCACATGGATGATGCTGAGGTCTGCTGCCACTTGGAGCAGTAGCCAGGCTTTCATTTCTCTTGGCTGTAGAGGTCGAGTGCCTGGATTGTTGGGCACTCTGAACCTGATTGTGAGGAACAGATTTTCTATGTCACTGCCATCCTGGAACCTCTTGGTGTCTCTGCTGCCATTCTGGAATAAGGTGCTCTGAGGCCTTCTCCTCAATGCAAAGTCTTCCACTTTTGCAGCTTGGAAGCTACAAAGGTTTGAGACTGGCTGCTTTTTGCACTGCCTTCAGGCCATCTTTTCTATTTTTCTGTTCCTTCTCAGTAATGAATGTCTCATCTCTGTCTTTACAGTCCACAGCTTCACTGGAGCTTCCTTTCTAGCCAAACACAACCTTTTAAATCACCCTGCTAGACTCTTTGCTCTTGATTTACAACATAACTCTGGCTAAAAGCCCCCAACAGTAGCCATGCCATAGCCTCAACATTTGACTGCCTTGAAATTTCTTGTTCCAGATTAATTGGCTCACTGTCCTTAATCTTAGTCTCAGGCAGTCTCTGGACATGAGCAAAATGCAGACAAACTTTTTGCCAAGCTGTAACACACGTCATGTGGAGTCCAAAAACCAATGCAGTCCTTTTTCCCAGAAGAAGCCTCCTGAGACTGGTATTTACTTGCAGGGTTTCTATCAGCCTCCTGGTCTCCTGAGCTCTGACCAGAATCTCCCCTATAGAACAGCCTAAGCTGTTCCAGGGCTTCTTTTTCAGGCAACATCTCCAAACCTTTTGAAACTCTTCCCACAAGCCATTCCCAAAGGCTCTTGAACCACATGGTGAGGTACAGTCACAGCAATGATCCCACTCCTCTGGTACCAAATTCTGTCTTGGTTACTTTTCTCTCATTGCTGAGACAAAATACCTGACACCCAAAATTAGGGAAGGGAAGAGTTTATTTCTTACGGTTTGGAGCTTTCAGTCCATATCCAGCTGACTCCAAGTAAGGGTAGTATGGCTGAGGGGGCAGCTGTTCATGGTGGCCCACAAGTGGCAAAAGCAAACAGGGCAAAGAGGGGCTAGAGAGAGAAAACATACCATCTTCCCTCCTTTATATAGTATGCAGGCTCCATCCCCGGATGGGTGCAGCACTCACACCAAATAACCCCAGCACTAATTCCAGCACTAATCGCAGTGCTAATCCCAGCACTAGGCAATGAACCAATCACAAATGCCAGATTCAGCCACTTCCATTACTACATGAGTCTATGGGGGATCACCTATATATAAACCATAACAACTACTAACCTCTGTTCATCAGAAAGAACAATTTGTGCTTTCATTGTTTGATCATTTGATCATTTTTATGCCTAGATCTTGTAATCTGAAAAACTATTTCTAAGATAACAATATGGAATGTATTAACTAGTGTTGATTTCTTACATTTTTTCAAAATTCTGTATTATTTCTATCATTTTTTCTGTTTTGCTTTCTAAAATAAAAAAAATTAAAAGTGACTTAAATATTCAGCATGATATTTCATTACCATATTTAACATTTGGAATTCATAAGTACTTCTTGTATTCCTACTGTGTAGAATGTGTGGTCATACTAGTCACACTCTGTAGGATTAGGGCAGTAACTACTCCTAATCTACTAGTTACTAGCTGCCTGACTGTCAGAGAGCTTCTTATGTTTCTGGGGAAATATGAATAGTACCACATAACGCATTAAATTCATAAGAAACCTTTAAAACTATTTAGCATATTTTTTAGACATTACAATGAATATTTAAAATTATCATTGGTACTCTGGCCATCACAAAATGTAGTTGTTAGATAAAAGGCAAAAACAAACAAACAACCCAGAGTAAACTCTAAATTTGCTAGGTCTAATGCTGAATAGCAGTAGTCTATTTAGAGTGTAAAATAAGAACTATGTTATTAAAACCTACAATCAAATGAAATGCCCCCAAAACAGACTTTGAAAGGAAAAATAAGAGATGTTGGAACTCAGGTATTGGAAGTTTAATGGGAAGACGTGGGGTGTGAAATGAGGTTGTAGGAAAGATAGTGTAGTGGGGAAAAGTCTTATGGAAATGGACAATTTAAATTTGACCTTAAATATCTTAGGAAAATATCAACCATGGTAGAGGCAGAGAAATATTTTATACACATATAATAAATAAATAAAGGTTTATTTCTTGCTAGAAAGCAATAAGACTATTTAAATCTTTTGATCACTGACTGTAAAACCCATTCTTGATATTTACCATCACACATTTAAAAAAGCATCATTTAAAAAGTTCATTTGACAAACAGTAACCAATTCAAATCACTGGAGTGTAATTTTGGTAGGTTTGTCCACGCAATGCCACAGGGACTGTCATTGTGTGTCACACAGCTCCCTGCAGGGCCCTTCCCGCCTCCCTGAAGTCCGTGTGCAGCGTCTCCTGAAGCCAGAGACCCCGTGCACTGAGAGCCTGGATGCAGTCTCTGGCTCCTGCAGACGCCCTTACCAAGCAGGAGAGAGGGCGACAGGAGCAAAGGGCCACAGGCATGCAACGCTTTCCCTGCAGTTTTGTGAAGCTGTTCTCCTTCTCATTCTGAGTACACGAACTGAGTTTTCATGAATTCAAGAGGTAAAGAAACCACTTCAAGTGCTGATCCACATGGACTGAAACCACATGCGTGAGTTCTTAATGTTTTCTTTTCTTTTCACCATCTTTTTTCTCTTTCACAATTTTTACAAGCCTGAGTCTATGTAAAAGTCACATTTTGCAGTTATAGAAACATCTATTCTTTTTCCTTTATCTTCTATTGTTTTTCTTGTTTTCCAAGGAAATTGCTAACTGTGAATATGTATTTTGAAAATATAGCTTGTTGTTAATTACTTTGTATAATCTTTAAATTCTTCCAACTTATGTTACAATTTGAGGACATAAAAATAATTAAGAGATGTACATGTACCACTTCCCACAATGAATATAATTTTTAGATATAGCAAACATGTAGTAAAAAAAAAGTGGTATGTTAATAGTTGACCAGTGAACTTTAAGAAATCTGTTCAAATAAAAAACTGACAATGGGAATACTCTATTTTAGTCCTAGTTTTAAATTTGGGACTGTTAGAACCTAACAGACTTTCTGGAATGTTTTTACTCTGTTTCAGTTGAAAAAGTAATAAAAGTCATAAACCTATGAAAACTTTTATAAAAACAAGGTAAACAAACACATAGAATAAAAATAATAAGTGATTCTATGATAAGAAACATGTGATCCTCATCTTTCTGTGTCCAGCTTTTTTCACTTAATATGTAAGCACAAGGAAACTTTCTGAACACATCACCTACAGTAGAGCCATGCCTTGATAATCTAGATGTGGAACAGTTTAACGTGGAAATGATACTGACCTCTTTCTCTTTTAATTCTTTCTGAACATCTCTGTAGCAATAGAAATGTATAACTGCTCTTTCACAAGCACCCCCACACATGCACACACACATACACACACACACACACACACACACACACAAGCAATTTTTCCCAACCAAACCACACTAATGACAAGGATTGCATTTAATTTAAATTATTTTAGCTGACATCAACTTAGGCCCAGAGCTTCAATTAAATAAAGAATTGAATTAATATATACTAATAGGGTTTTCCTTGACTGGTAAGAGAAAGGAGATTAGTTAGCAATTTTGATTATTAGTTGATAAGTAATTTAGTAAAACATCCATCTTAAAAAATCCTTACTGCTGGGAGATTCCACACTACCACACACACGCACACACACACACTCACACTCACACATACATTTTTGAGGTACTGAAAGTGGGAATGCTAAGCAAGGCAGTGGGAATGGTAGATAAGTTCTACTACTGAGCCACATGCCCAATTCTTCCTTCCTTAAATTCTTAAGAGAAACCAGAAGCCTAGAGAACCTGGAGAGTTTTCTCAAATCACTTAACAGGTATAGGAGATGAGACTGGGTTGCTCATTTCCTGCCACACTGTACATAAGATGTTGGAATAACCCATGACACTAACATTGAATACAGTATTTTTGAAAAAAATTTCAGTAGCCACAATTGAAATTCTTGTTACAAAACTGAATGCAGTGTTTTCAAAAGCAAAGCAAAACAAAACAAAACAAAACAAAACAAAACAAAACAAAAACTTTGGCCACAATTGAAGTCCATATTACAAAATGAATGGGTATTTCTTTAGCATAAGTAACAAACTCCACTAAAATACTAAATTACCCAAGTATAATGTAGAGATAAAATGATCATTTTCTGGAAATCCCCCCAAAATTGTTCCCAGTTATAAAAGAGATATTATGTTTTGCAAGCATTAGTTTGGAAGTCTTAATTTCCTATACCGATTTCAGTTCTTCTATGAAATCTTACAGTAGTTTATTGGAAATTTCCACTACATAGCAGTTGTAAAAGAGTTTAGAACTTCTGTAGAAATTTATATTGGTAGCATGTTAAGCTCATTAAAGAAAATTGATCCCTTAAGCCTCCCTTGACTTATAAATCACTTAGAAAATGTTAGAATATTAGTGTTTCAACATTAGAAATGTAAAATAAAAGATTTAGTTAATTTTTTTCAATGCATTAGGTATACCTATTCACAGCTGTTTTTGTTCATTTGTTTGTTTTGGTTTTGGTTTTGGTTTTTGAAACAGGGTCTCACTATTCAGTTCAGGTTGGTCTCGAACTCATTATGTAGCCCAGGCTGACCTCGAACTCATGGTGATCCTCCTGCCTAGGCCTCCCTATTGCTGGGATTACAGGTGTGTGTCACCATGCCTGACTACATAGTTATTTTAAATGGACATTTTTATTTGAATTTCACAAGAATCCTATGTGGTAGATACTATAATTAGTGTTTTACAAGTTAGAAAATCCAGGTTCAGAGTGTTTTCTAGCTTGCCCAAAATTATTCTACATTGAAGAGGTGGGCCACATATTGGAAGCAATTTGTTCAAACACAAGGAGTATATTCATCCACAGTGACAAATCTGCCTCCCTTGAGAATCCAACTACAAATTGTATAAGAGGTAAAGGTAAATCTCATTTTATAATGCAGAATTTCTATGAGACTGAGAAAATCAAGATGATTGTGAAAATAGGAAATTGAGTATTTTTTTACCCTTTTCCTTCTTTTTGGAGGTTGTAGGGAGGCAGGGTAAGTAATGGTGTCTGGATTGTCCCCGTGTAGATTTTGTTTCTGACCTTGTTGCATCAGAGACAGTGTAAACATGATGGTGTTTCAACTCTGTGCACACATGTCAGAGGCTTTTAACTTGAGGCATTGTTGTCATCTATGATAGTTAAGATATCATAGAGTTTATTCAAGTTCTATGAGGTATTTAAAATTATAATGAGAGTTTAAAGTTCCTTATATGAAATCAAATTCTGATAAGATGTTTAAAGAGAAGCAGATACTGATATAAATTCAGGTATAAATATATTCCTTGTTTCCTTATACAAAATATTTCCTGTGGGTATGAGGAACAGAAGTGTATCTTCCTAGTTATTTTGAAGGTTTTCTACAGTAATTCATGGGATATAATGCTTAGAGAATAGAATGTACATGTGTGCTTACTTAAATTACTAAGGAAACAATGTCAGCAACAAGTTATATAAAAGTTCACTGAACTCTAACCAAGGCCTTAGTTCTCTTTTATGTTTAAATTTCATTCTTTAGATTATGTATTTTTCCTCTGCCATATTAAAAAGAATGAGTTTAATTTTTTAAAGGAGTGATATTTAAAATACTCTCTTTACCGAAGAAAAAAAATATTGTATTTTAATTATAATCCTGTTTGGCCATCACTCCTTTATTTCTGTAATGTGACTATTTCCCTCCACGTCTTCTCCTATTCATCATTCAACACTCATATTGGTCTTCTGCGGATTTGGGTTTTTAAAGATACTATGATAATTTGATCACCCTTGTGTACATTAGTATGATTCTGCCAAAGGATATATCTTATTGCTTTATTCTTCTTAGTTGTACCAAATAGATACATTTACTTAAACTTTTGCCTGGTGTTCCATAATAAGAACATATCATCCTACATTTCCATTCTTTTCATCAGATATTTTAAGTCCTTTTCTATTTATTTCTTTAGATTTTGTTTTCTAATGTGAACAAGGCAGATATAAATACTATTGTGAGTGCTTTATGGGCTGCTTTCACCAGGCCAAATGCTTATTCTTCAAGAGAATCATCAAATTTTATAGGGACAAATTTTGTAATTTTGATTTCACAAGGCTGATGAGTGAGCCTCGTTATGTAATTTGCATCTTCCTGATTCAAAAGTGTTGGAGAATTTTTATTTGTGCTAATGACTTGTTGTAATTTTCTTTCTGTACGTTGCTTACGTAAGGATTTTGCTCTTCTTTAAAAATAGGGTAACATAAGGGAGATTTGTGGAATATATATATATATAATATGACTATTTTCCACTTTTTAAAATAATTTGTTCCTATGGAATTTGGTCATATAAAATATTTAAATTCATTACATATTTCTTCAAATGTTTTTCAGGTAAAAATTCATTCTCCTATGTAATTAGGTCTTTAGTAATTATTTTTAATAGTTTTGCTTGATATATATGTATATTTAAGCCATCTGTAATATATCACTTTGTGGTCAATGGGATAAGATATTTTTTCAAGTAGAAATTCAAGGTTCTAATACCAGTTACTGAAAGCTTCAACATTTTGCAATTTTACTTGGAATACAGATTCAAATATAATAGACTCAAGTATTTTTTATTGACCATCTTTGAACACTGCCATCTGCTTCTTCTTAAACTTCTTCAGTTGTCACAGACTTACATTTTACTTCAATATCTGAAAAGGAATGCTCACACATTTTGATCTTCCTGGAAAGTCATAACCATGATGTATATCACCTATTCCTGAGTATTGCTGTATGCTTTTCAAGTTTCACTAAAAACACTTTTAGCATCTTTTCGTAAATACTGGCAGGAGTTATTATTTTTCATATTTTTATTGATTATACAGATTAGTGGATTTCCTTTTGGCAGCTGTGTCCATGTACATAAAACATTCTCAACTTCATCCTTGCATCGCCCTTAGATACCCTGTCTTCCAGTTTCACATTGTGGTTGTGTGTGCAGTTTAAATGTGCACACACACAAAAAAAATTTTGACTTTTAAACATTGACGGTATTGATTGGAGAAAGTAGTTTTTGTTATAAAGCACAAAATAAAGAAGTAGCTTTAGAGGCTTTAATCTTTTTTATATATTTTGATAAAATTCTACAATTAAGGAAAGGATTCCATTTCCAGGAGCAGAGGAGATGACTCAAAGTTAAAATAACTTAAAATTTTTTACTTAAGAAATTCACACCAGAGCTCAGGTCCATCACTACTGAACTTTTTCCTATATGACACTTCCAGAGATTTTGCAAAAATATTACACCTGAGGGTAGTAACTTGAGGTCTGTGGATTGATTTCAAATCACAAGTTTTAAACTATCTAAAGTTCTATTCAAAATCCCTTTGTACGCTAAAAGTGCCTTTCCTAAAACTTTTTCTCCCATACACTGCAAAGTGAATTATCTTCTTTTTCTAGTTCACAAATATGCTAACAAATTTTCATTAACAAGTGCAGTTTGCTTTTTTTTTATAAAATGGAGACTTGAATTTTGTATTTGTGTGACACACTTTTCCATCAAGATATTTTTAGCTGCAGGAAGAGGCAGGGCATATTATTTTGTATTAAATATTTCCTTGTTTTCACTGACAGTATCTGGGACTTGACTTTATGAACATACGGTGATCCTGGTAAAGCTAAAAATGAGGTTCAATTCAGAGACAAAGATGATGAAATGGGTGAAGTGAAGAAAACTCTCTGGATGCAATTTGTCCCCCCAACTGTGCTATCATAAAAGGAAGTGCTAGAAAACACGGCTATGCTGAAAACCACAAGTGTGTCTGCATTATGTTGAAGAAGAGGTTGGAAAATACTGTAAATTTAGGGAAGCAACAACAGTGCCAGAAGCCCAACAGTGGAACCACCCTTCTCTCCAAAGATCTGCTTGCTGCTTTTCCTCACCCTTTATGTGTTAAAAGAAATGTTTAAGGAAAGGTTGTAAAGGCACTTTCTAAGACTGTTACTGAGAGATTCACCATTTAACAGAAGGTGTTGAGTGGAGTATTGTGTCACTGGACACCATCATACATTCAGAATTTAGTGGTTTTAGCCACTGGGATGAGATAGACTAAGATTTGTAAAGCCTACTGATTTTTGAAGCATAGATGAACTCTTGACTGTTCATGCGTAGTACAGATTTAGAAGTCTCTGTTCAGCTGTAATACTGAAATTGCATCTCAAAGTTTAACTTAAAAAGTGTGCTTCATTTTTAATGTATTCAACTTGCTGTGCAAGGTAAGTCTAAGACTTTGGAATTCATCACAGTTGCAATTAATTGATTATTTGCCTTATGCTTATTGCATTTGTACTCTAATCAACTATACTGTGAGGTATAGGTATTCTATGTATTATGTTAATGTTTGTACTCCTAGCTCCAATTACATTGACTGAATCATGATACGTAGTCAACATAGGTTTATTGACTAAGCAAATGAGTTTGAAAATAAATCAATGCTTTCAAAAAGTATAGTGTTTCAGGTTGATTATCCTCTCTTTCTAAGTAATCAAATCCACAAAAGTAATGGAATATGAAAATGTCACAGAATTTATACTCCTGGGTCTTTTTCGTGATGAGGATATGAAGGCTGCCTGCTCTGTGCTCTTCTCATTTTGCTATCTTGCAATTCTCTCAGGAAACCTGGTCATTCTCCTCACCATCAGGGGCAGCCACCTTCACGAACAGCCCATGTACTTTTTCCTCAGCTACCTGTCTCTCATGGATGTGTGCTTCACTTCCACGGTGGCCCCCAAACTGATCATAGATTTTTTGGCTCAATGGAATACCATCTCCTACAGTGGCTGCATGGTCCAGATGTTTTATGCCCACTTCTTTGGTGCCACTGAGATTTTCATCTTGGTGGTCATGGCCTATGATCGCTATGTGGCCATCTGCAGACCCCTTCACTATAGGGCTGTCATGAACCGACAAGTGTGCT
>RJWT010038606.1:0-12829 GCA_004365215.1 Cuniculus paca | reverse complement strand
AAGAAAAAAAATCATATCCTCAAATCCACTAATAGGTAGGAGACATTCTCCTACTGGTTTCCATGCATTAGAACTGTTTGCTTTAGAATCTGTCAAAAGCAACAAACAAGGGACAAGAATTGTTTTAATTCAAGTGACATTTCTAAAGATGACCTTTAGCCATTTAGCATTACCATTCTATGTTATACATCTATATTGTGTATTTTATACCCCATTGCTAAGCTTTTTATAGTAAAAGTATGTTTTCAATATAACTATTTTACATACATGATTTGTCCAAAAGTATATAGGACACAAATGATATACAAATGTCATCAATACTTGTTCAACAGTTGTTTGCTGCTAGGGGCTAAACATGTGTATACTCCCAAAATTCATGTTGAAACTTTGCCCTTCCCCCAGAGTGAAAACTGGGTAGTATTAGGTGGTGAAAACACTCAAGAACACAGTGTGTCATACTCTACCATGAGCCATTTATGAATATTCTAATAGCTATAAATGGTACAGATGGCTGTGAATTTGAATGCCACAATAGCAGTGCATTTGAATATTTTAAAGTACAAGTCAAAATACTAAAAGCACAGAACGACTCAGAATAAATAATAATCTATTTGTATTACCAGCTTTTGAATTTAGTTTACCAATGCAATGAAATTCCAGTATAACAAAATAATTTGGACATGAATTTAAAGTTCACTATAACAGTATGAGGCTCAGAGTTATTTGTCTAGAAATATAATTTATTGCTAGTATGATTTGGTTGCAGTTGTTTGCAGTTTTGGAGTATGCAAATTTAAAATACCAAGATAAAATATTAACATCTCTATTCCACTGATTGTTTCCTTCGTGGTACAGAAGATTTTAGGTTGATATAATCCCATTTGTCTGTTTTTACCCTTTTGGCCTCTCTTTGGTGTCAGAGCAAAAAAAAATCATTGCCCAGATGAATGTCACAGACCTTTTCCCTGTGTTTCCTTCAGTGATTTTACATTTTCAAAGTCATATACTTGTCTTTAATCTATTTTGAGTTGATGCTTGTAGATGATGTAGGATGAGAATTTGATTTTATTCTTCTGTATGTAGATGTCCAGTTTCTAATTTATTGAAGAGACTGTCCTCTCTCCATTGTGTGTTCTTGGCATTGTTTTCAAAAATCAATTGACCATAAGAGCATGGGTTTATTTGTGGGGTTCATCCCATTCTACTGGTTACATGTCTATTTTAATGCCATACCAGGCTGCTGATTTTTGTACAGTGATGTTATATTCTGTGACTTTACTGAATTCATTTATTAGTTCTAACAGTTTTTTGTTGGAGTCTTTAGAGAGTTTTATATATATTATCATGTAATAGGCAAATGAAGACAAGTTAACATATTCTTTCCTAACTTGAATACCTTGTCTAACTGCTCTGGGTAGGACTTCCAGTATGATGTTGAAATCCTTGCTTTGTCCTCAATCTTAGAGGAAAAGTGTCCAACTTTTCACCATTAACTTTGTACTTATCATATATAGCTTCTATTTTGTTGAGTAAAGAGATAACCTTTGGATTGGAATACTATATGCCCAGACCATACATCTCATTAGAAAATCAAGATGTAAGGAATTCAGATGATTTCATAGTAAGAAATCAAATAATCTGATTTTAAAAATGAGCAAAGGACCTGGGTAGACATATTTCAAAAGATAGACTAGTAGCCAACACGTGAATAAAGAAATACACATTATTAATCACCAGAGAAATGCAAATTAAAATCATGATAAGGTATTACCTCATACTTGTTAGAATGGCTATTATAAAAAATGAAAACTGCTAAGTTTGGGGAAGGATGTTGAGAAAAATGAATACTTGTACAATGGTGGTAGGAATGTAAGTAGTCCTCTGGGGAAAATAGTATGGAGGTTCCTCAGAACACTAAAAACAGAACTGCGATCCAACCATCCTACTGCATCCTACTCCATATCCAAAGGAAATGAAGTCAGTCTCAAAGACACATCTGTATTCCCATGTTCACAGAAGCATCAATCATCATAAACAAGGTACAGAATCAATTCAGGTGTCCATCAGTGGATGAACAGGTAAAGTAAGTGTATTACAGGGCCGGGAATTTAGCACAGTGGCACAAGCACCTTCCTAGCAAGCAGGGAGGTCATGAGTTTGATCCCGAGTACCAAAAAAAAAGAAAGTGTAGTATAATATTCACAATAATATACTATTCGGCCCTCTAATAGAATGAAATCCTGTCATTTGCAGTTAAACAAATAAACCTATGCCAGTGATGGCGAACCATTCAGAGACTGAGCCTAAACTGCAACCCAAAACCCACTTATTTATCTCTAAGTGCCAACAATGTGATCAAACCTGAATATCCAGTGCTCTGATACTGAGACAACGCTGGGATGACTTGGCTCGAGTGCCGACAGTGAGCTCTGCATGCCCACTGTGGCACGCATACCACAGGTTCACCCCCACTGATTGATGCTAAGTGAAATAAGCCAGCACAGAAAATACTGTGTGTTCTTGCTTATACGTGAACTCTAAAAGAAGTCAAACTCATAGACACAGAGTGTAAAATGGAGGTTACCAGAGAGGTTTGAAGTGAGTGGGGAAAGAAGTGGGGAGATATTGGACAAAGGATAAAAAATTTCAGCTACACTGGAAAAATAAGTTCAAGAGATCTATTGTACATCATGATGACTGCAGCTAATAACAATATACTATATACTAGAGATTTTTAAAGAAGATATTCAGAGTTCTCACCATAATAAAATGTTACGTGAAGTATTGTTCATGTTAAACAGCTTGATTTAGGCATTCCACAACATATGCATATACAAAACATTGTTTTATACCTTAAATACAATGTTTGTCAGCTAAATAAGTAAATAAAATATTATTCATCTCTCTTTATGCAAAAAAATTAGAAACAAGATAAATTCTCTACAATTTTAAGCTGGTGTAGAAGTTCATTTCACAGTTTGTGATGCTGGGGAATTACAAAATACATCTATGCTATACCACATAATAGTATCAATTTAGGTGGTGTACAAACATCGGTGGACTTTATTAGAACGGTGGAAACCGATTCTGTAAATAATTTTATTCACTATTGTGTTGTTTTAACAGTCAGTACTCACAATTGAAGATCTTTTTAAAATTCTATAATAATGTCATCTATACATTCCCTGAGGCTGAAAAACATGACCAAAAATCAATAACTTCTGGACTCCTGCCAAAATATACCATGCTGTTCATTTAGGTGCAAACTCCAAGCTATTAGAGATAATGCTGAGGACATAAACACAGAATCAACACAATGATGAGATATGATGGATGGAGATTTATGAACCATAAAGACACCCCTGCCTTATTAATTTTTTTCCAACAGAAAATAAGCACCATGAGTTCTATAAAGCATCATCCCTGGGAACAAATACCACTGCCACCCTGAATTTTCAACCTTTCCCCAAAAATGGAAGCCATAAAGGGCACTTTCCCAATAACCACACTTCATTCAAGTGTTTTCCCCATAGGTAACTTTCTACTTGAGAGAAAAATGAGAAAATATTGACACATTTAAACCAGGGTAAGAACCTCACGGCTCTCTGTCTTCTATTTATAGACAGTGCTGTCAAATCCATCACTTAAAAAGGTATTTGCGAATGCTTTTTCAGTAATTCCGCCATGGAAACTGCCTGTAGAAAATCTCTACTGGTATTAATTTGCAATCCTATTGAGCCCTATGTTAACAAAATAAAAATGTATTATGCTTGTTGTTTTTTTTTTAATACGGCAGGTGTAGACAGCTTTGAAAAGGTACTAGTTTACTTGTGACTGCTGAAGCTGTCTTTCTAAATTACCCAGAGAAAGCAAATGGTGACTTTTTTAAAAAATGTAGGCCAGACTGTGAGTAGGATATAAAACGTAACTGAGTCAAGACAATTTAACAAACATTTGAGTACCTACTATGGTAAATTTAACACAACTGTGCCAAATTTACACCCCATTTAATTCTCACCAAATGAACTCTATGATATGTTAATAGTCTACGCTACCATGAACTTAGACTGAAGGTCAGTTGTGTGTACTGCTGATGATAACAACACAATTTACTCGACACTAGTGAACAAAAATTCCTAATCATTGTTATTAAAAATTACCTCCAAGGGCCGGGGATCTAGCTCAGCGGCCTAAGCGCCTGCCTGGCAAGCGCAAGGTTGTGAGTTCAATCCCTGGTGCCGCAAAAAATAAAATAAAATAAAAAATAATTATCTCCAAGAGGCAACTTTGGTAAAATTCTTTTAATACCATTCCTTTCTTTGTATTTTACTGCTTTGCTAACTTGCTAATATAAGCTGTAATTTTGTTTGTTTTCTTTGTTTGCTTTGGTTTTAACATTTAACAGATAACACTGTTAACTATTATAGTTTATACCCACATGTCCCCCAAGAGCCCTGTACACTTATAGGTGGGGCTTTTGCAAGGTGATTGGATTATGGGGCCTCATAGCTGACTTGCTGTCAGGTCTTTCTCCAAATGGTGAGGGTTCGCTGACGCCCTCCTGAGGGACCCAATTTGAAATTGCTGCCTTCTCAATGCCTACTTTGCTCCTCTAATTCCTTGACTCTGGTTTATTTTTCTCCTTAGAACTCATCACCATCTGATATTTATTTTTTCCTGTTTGCTCATTGTCTTTCTTTATTTGCTAGCATCAAAAGCTCCTTGAACATCCAGACAACAACACCTAGTTCAGTTTAGTATTCAAATATTTGTTGAACGAGTGAATGAACGAAGAAACAGAATGGAACAGAAACAAATACATTTCTTTCTTTCCAGAAGGCTTCCAGAAGGCATCTTAAATAATAAATACCATGCATAAGTACACCTCGAAATTGTAAAGTTACAATTTCTCCATTTAAGGTAAGCTAGGCAACTTAGCTGCTCAAGTGAAGCAGAGAGAAAAATAATCTTGTGAGAATTTGCCCTCCAAAGCCCAAATGCTGTGTGGCAATCTAGCACAAAAACAAAGTGGGGCGGTTTGCAGGTGACATAATTAGGTCACTGAGGGCAGGAATGCTTAGAAATGATAAGGAAATCTACACGACTTCTCAAGTCAGTCTCTTTGCAGCTTCAGCTGCATTTTCCCTCTTGCTTCCTGCAGATGAAAGCCAAACTTGGCCACTTGAAAACACCTTTACTTTTGCAAATTTCATTTCAGACCTACCATTTATCATCTTCGTGTATCATTCTTTAAAATTATTTGTGATGCTTTGAGCACACCTACCAAACTGCCCTTATACTTTGTATCAAAAGAGCGGCATGCAAATTACACTTTTTTCTCTTCATATGCAATATCATTACCAAAAAATCCACTCCAGCAAGATTCATAGATTTCATTTTTTTAAACAGCGTGAGGTGTTCTAAAATAAGAAAAAAACAGAAAAGAAAGAAGAAAGGGGTATAGGCCCCCACTCCACCCTCAGACCCTTTATTTCATGTGGTTAGGGATGGGAGAATTGATTACTAATTTTGTTTTGGAAGTCTCCCCCATCACAAGATAGGGATCATCTCTTTCAGCTGTTGCCAGGGAATGATCCTTGAAGCAATTAGTGTACCTCCAGTCACCTGGGTGGTTTGCTAAACCACAGCTGTATTCTCAATGCTGGGAAGAAAATAAAGCCTCAAAACCAGAGGGAGTCATATCTGTCTGAAACCACAAGCTAACAGTTGAGCTCCCAGAAAACTGAGATTCTCACACAGTTAAGTGACCTACTAAGCAGGAAAGAGCCTATGTGTATCGAAGTCTTGGTTCTAGGACTTACTCTAAGAGTCGCTAACTGTAATTGGTTGCATTAATTTACCTCTGAAATCTTTTCCTATTAAACATGTATTAGAAGCGGGAAATCGTGCAAGTTCATTCATTCAATACATATGTACTATGCACCCACTACGTTCCAGGCCCTCTTCTAGGCAGTGAGAATACAGAGAACTAAACATAAAAATATTTGCCCTTGCGGAGGTTACATTCTAGTACGGTCCTTAAAACGAAAGATTATTTCCAAAGCAAGATTTATCACTGAAATGAAACCTACTTTAGAAGAAAAAGTACTCAATTGGAGTCAAGGAACCAGCATCGCATTTGACTTGGCCAACAACCAGCTGTATATCCTGGCAGTAGTTCCTTAAACTTCCAGATCTTTACATTTTTGTATTATACCAGGGTCCAAATGAATGAAAGCTAGTGCCTAGAAATTACTTGTGATGTTGGAAAGTCCTCTGTAACTTGGAAACAGTGATAGTACTTGGTATGGTTCTCTAACCCCAACTGGCAAGTTGTGACCCACAAACCAAAGCCAGTTGGATGTCTCTTTGTATAAATAAAGCTTTATTGAAATACAGGCACTCATTCATTTTTGTACTATCCATGGCTAGCTTCCTACCACAAAGGCAGGGTTGAATAGCTGTCACAGAGGCTGTGTAGTCTGCAAAGCCTAATACAAGATGTGGTCAAAAAATATAATGCTTTACTTTTTAAAATTGATTACCTTAAAAGACACATTGCCCTTAATCTCCTTCAAAATACACTCCCCTCCCTTACTTTCAACACACTTACGCCATCATTCTTGCCACTTTCTGAAGCAGTCCTGGAAGTCCTCTTATTTGACTGTCTGTAATTGAAGTGTTGTAGCTGCCTTTTTGTTACAGGCAACTGAGTTAGAAAAATTACAGGCAGTCAGACAGGGCTAGGTCCTCCAAGGAGTCAGTGCAGAGGGCCAGATACCTTGCAACTGTGGGAGAGACAGACACCTCCCACTGTGGGCCAGGCCTCAAGACAAAAGATCAAACAAATACACCCATATCCTGAGGACTGATATTCTGAAAGGTATGGATCACCTCGAGGAAGTCAGGAGTTACCATCTCAACCCCCTACAAGAAGAGTCACTGCTCCTTAAGAATGCCTGCTTGCTACGTGACTCACTTCCCCATTTGTCTCCCGATATAATCAATTTTACCTGAGCAATTAATCTTACTGGTTGACCATAGTTCTGTCCCACCCTATGCCCACCTTGCAAGTTCCCATTTTGGACCTGTCTCACCTTGTGGTTTAATTCTATAAAAGTTCCTAGAAGACAGAGTCTTTGGCAACCCACTCGGGACCCCTTCTGTCTCTCAGACAAAAATCTTTCTTTCTCTCAATAAATACATTCTGCTCTTAACCTCTGTTGTTCCTAAAATTCATTCTTAAATTTTAGAAAACATGAACTCATACTGGACATTGAGTAGGTTGAGAGTTCCATTCCCCTATATCACCTTGACATCCTCAATCAATTCAAAATTTTTACTTGTCATGGTCATTTTAACTTTGAAGAAGATCCAGAAGTTGCATGTTGCCAGATCTGGTGAATAAGGTGGATGAGGGCACACTATAAAGTTTATATTTGCTAGAAATTGCCATAAACATAAACCGCTTCTGAAAGTGGCAACAATGATGGGTTAAGTGTGTTTGAAGGGAGGGGAGATATTTTGAGGAGGATTAATGGCAATGTGTCTTATAATGTAATAAATTTTTAAAATAAAATATTTGCTGTATTTTTATCATACCAACTCCTACTCTAATCCTTTGCTGTGCTAAATCAGATGCAAAAGAGGGTATGCTCAGAATCACCCAGAAGACTGCTAGAAATTGGTGAGACCCCACTCCAAAACTAAATCATGATCAACATTTTGACAAGACCTTAGGTGCAACTCAAGAAACAAAAGAGCCAGAGAAAAACTGTCATGGCGTGTGGCTTGATGACATCAACAATGCTATCTTTCCCTTCCTTCCACTCTGCCAACAGCTGAAATCACAGCAGTGACTTCCCAACTAGGCAAACATCAGAGTCCCACACAGAGATTCCTAGAACTAGAGCTTCCCTCCAGTGACCCTAGCTCTACTCCTGTAGAGTTGGGGCAAAAATCCAGAAGCATTCATCATGTTCATCACCACTAATGATTTTCTTTTGGAGACTTCAAATACTACCAGAACATATCTCAACAATAACTAACTGTCAAATTATTCTTTTTCAAATTTTGTTTTGTTTTCTTTTTTCTCTTGATTTAAAGCCATTGTAATTTTTAGTATTTAATTCTTTTCTTTTTCTAGCACTGGTGATTGAACCCAGGGCCTTAGTAGTGAGCTACACCCCGGCCCATTTTTTTTTTTTTGAAACATGGTCTTGCTGTATTTCTTAGTTACTCAGGTTCAGCTCAAACTTGCTGTGCTCCTGCCTCAGCCTCCCAGGGTACTGAAATTACAGGTATGTGCCACCATGCCTGGGTTTAATTATTTTTTAACTGACAGATACAAACTGTATATATCTAGAGTATACAACATGATATGTTCCAATATGTATACACCATTGAATGGATAAATCAAGAAATTTACCATCTTGCTATCCTTTGGGGGTGAGAACACTTAACAGATATCTGCCTTTTTAGCAATTTCCAGTAACACATCATTATTAACTGGACTCATCATGTTGTGCAAGATATTTCTTGAATTACTCCTCCGGCCTAACTGAAATTTTGTACATAATGACCCCCAATGCTTAGAGATGGGTTAAGTGCTATAACTCTGAGATACAAGAACATATGAAAGTTTCTTGAACACCACTTGTCTATAAGGCATCATTCTAGGAAAGAAAGGATCTAAAAAATGAAAAATAATCCTTGCAGAACCCGAAATTGAGTCATCCAAACAGTTTTCAGTCATTTGAGGAATATGTGCTGAGGACTTGCTCAATAGTCAGCCACAGATGGGATATGGAGATATTTTCCATAAGGGGCTAGATAGTCAATCTTTCAGAATTTGCACCCCACGTACAATCTTTGTGATATACTCATATTATTACTTCATAGTTTTTTTTTAACCTCTTTTTATAACTGTTTAAAAATGTAAAGATTTTTCTTCATTCTCAAGTGGTACAAAGACAAACCATAGGCCACATCTGCACAGGAGTTGTAGTCTGTCAACCTCTATTCTAGGTGACAAGGATCCAGAAGTGAATAAAATGGACAAAAGACTCTGCCCACAGCAGAGCGTGATGGCATCCAGCTGCAGCCCCAGCTTCTTGGGAAATCAAGACAAGAAGATTGCTTAAGCCCACAAGTTTGAGCCCAGCCTGGGTAATAGCAAGATGATGCTTTGAAAAATCCAAACAAGTTCCAGTCCTAATGGAGTGTGTACTCCAGCAGAAGACATTTACAGTAAGCAAATAAAAAATTTTAAAAATACACTAATTAAGTCTTATGAAAAAAATTGATAAAAGCAACATAGCATAGGACCACAGAAGTTGACATTTGGGTAGAGGCCTAAATTAGATGTAGAAATGACCACTTCTCCTTCAGATATGGCAAGATTTGCTCATGTTAAGTGATCATCCTGAGGAACAATGCTAGCGCCATATGGGAACATTAGAAATTTTTTTTAAAAAACTAACAACAAACAAAAATAATTCATGATGAAGTGGGATTCAGGCCACAAAATATTAACAGATAAAGCAGGTAATGGACATTTTACTATATGATACAAATGCAAATGCTTCCAGCAGGTCCTGGAAATGCCAGTACCTACTCAAGCTTCATTAATATCTCAGTGCAACTCACAGCCTTTTCATACTGAAAAAATGTTTCCCTACCTCCTAAAAACTAAAATTCCAGGGATGGGGACCTCCAGAGCCAAGCCTTTCCCCGTGAGTCAGCACCAGCGTGGACTTTGGGGAGGGAGAACTAGACAGGTCCCACTGGAAACAGTGCAATGCGTGGGCCGCTGCCTAGACAGGAACATCCAGAGCCAAGCCTTTTCCCGTGAGCCCCCACTGGCAAGGGGACAGTTAAATCCCAGCTCCTTCAGGCTTGTGGGCTGGCAAACCAGTGTCAACCCCCTCCCCCAAGCGACCGGTAGATCCAGAGAAACAGGTTGTGATGATAGTTATTAAGGTGAAATGCAATTGAAAGCCTGTGGTGCTTTGGTGTTCCCCTGACCTTGCTGGTCTAGGGCCAGAGGTCTGATCATCTATTCTGAAGATAGCGGTACGCAGCATGACATCTAGGAGGGGTCTCCCTCTGAGGGTGGTAGCCATTGTTGATTCCCTAGAGTTTCACTCTGAAGTCCTACATTATTGTTTTGTTGGGTTGGGTTTTATTCTCTTTTGCTGTGTTTGATTATGTTATACCTGGTGAAAATAGCAGCTATTTCAATGATAGTAAGATACATATGGTAGCCATTTTGAATTTACTATTGTCTTGTTTTGTAGTCTTTTATTGTATCCACTGTTTTGTTTTTACTGTTTCTACTCTATTCTGTTCTGTTTGATTTTTACTATGTTCAAAAGTATCTGCAGCTATTTTGAAGACAACAAAAGGCATTATGGTAACTATTGTTGATTTTGTAATGGTGTGAAATCCTGTATCACTTACTCTGGTTTGTTCTGATTGGTTTTATTCTGTTTTATTTTCCTTTGTTGTATCCTCTTTAAAATAAAAAGAAAAAAAAGAAAATTCCTCCTTTCCCTGAAATATACCCAAAGTTCTGCTTTCTAACCTCCACTAACATCAGCAGAGTTAACTTGAAGATCACCTGTCCTCACTGTTACAAAGGAGGTCTGGGTCTTTAGGGCGACAGTCAAAGGAGAAAATTGAAAGAGAACAAATATGTAAAGCTGACAGGAAATTCCAGAGGTTGAACAGACCATTAGCTACCGCAGTCATATAGGCACTGCTGGGCTGAGAAGATACAGCAGAGGCCTTCTCTGGTTTCACCATGAAAATGAAGTGCTGCCCCCAAGTAGAAAGCAGCTTAGTTATCTTAGACCAGTGATGGCAATCTTTTAGAGTCAAGTGCTTATACTGCAAGCCAATACCCACTTATTTATCACAAAGTACCGACACTACAGTTAAACTTGAATACTGAGGTTTCAGTTTAGAAAAAAACAACACGGATATTGATATCTTTTTGTCTTAAAAGAAAAATAAACAAGATATGTGCCATATGTTCACCACCACTGTCTTAGACTGTCCTCTGAACCTGTCCTGTTTTCAGCTCTGATACTCTACTATATTGTCTCCTAAAAGATTTCTTTGTTTCTTCAGGCATGTGTCTCAAGAAAAGATGGAAATGGTAAAACAAAAGCACCCTCCTGACAAATGTGGGCTGGATCTATAAAACTTCCCCAGCCAGAAAGCGAGATTTTGCCCCTTACTGGATTTGGAAAACCCACGTGTAAGCATAGGTCCGTAGTCAGAAGACATAGTTAAATAAAAATTCCCATAATCAGTTTCCTTCAATTCGCAGACATGTAAATTGGCTAATGATATTCCCACACAACCAATATGGAGATGGAGGAGGGGAAATGAAGTCCTAGCCTTTCCTCATGTGAAAGAATTACAGGTCAAAAGCTAGTTTACCTGCAGGAGATGCACAAGATATGCCAATGCTCCTCCTAAGGAGGGACCTTTGCAAATGACACTTGGGTGGCACCATGTCTGCCAAACACACATGCGCCTGATGCCCCTGACCATGGCTAGATCAACCAATAGCTGCTCCTCTTGCTTTGGCTGCTATTAATTCCTAAAATACTTGAGTAGAGTTTCTTTCAAACCTTGTGCTTACCTTGTCTCACATTCTCTGCCTCTGCTATCAACACAAGAACATTGTAATCAGTGTGAAAACTCAACACCAAGAAAGGGCTGCCATCTTTCCAAGTCCAAAGGGAAGATGATCTTAAGGAATAGAGCACACACACAACTCACAAAATTTTTAAAGTGCATTAAGTCTCTCTGATTTCACAACTTTCATTGTTTTATCTTCTTCCCTGACAGCACAAGGCCACCTGCCCCAGAGCTAAATCACAAATGTATGACTATCACCCAACACAACTCATGCACTGTCACCTCCAATTGATTTACTGAGGAGTCTGAGAGGAGCTGAGTGTCTCAAAGGCCACAGTTTCAAATTAGTGAATTTGAGCACAGGAATATGTGAAATCACTTGGTCATAAAATCCACATTTATTTCTCAGATGTGCAGCATGTTTTAGAAACATTTATCACTTACATGGGTGGTGCCTGCTTTGAACTTGTCCTCCAAAGGTTAAGCAAACTCCACGCAGAATTCACTCATCAAACATTTTAAATCCTTACTTTATGTCAAAAACTAATGCTAGGGGTGGCATTAGAAAAGACAAACTCTACTTTTGCTAATAGCTGTCACTCATGTAGCTGCTTTATATATAATACATATTTCATCCTCATAACTATGCTTTAAAAGTGAATACTATTACTACCTCCATTTTATAGTTGAGAAGTTTCCACAGCTATTAAATAACAAGACCAAGGTCTGAACACAAGGAGTCTTGCCTCAGTGCCCGTGATACTAGCTGCTATACTACACTGCCTGGCCACATCTGCAGGATTCTGTGTTCTCCACAAAATTAATTAATCTGTCCAACATTTTCTGAAGCCCTACATCACACATAGCTCTAATACCAAGCCTCAGGTTAGAGAAAATGAATTAGATAGCACTTCCTCTCACTCTCACTCACCCATGTATTCACCAATAAAAAAAGATGGTCTTGCTCCTACTTTCTCAGTCCTCTAGCCACAAGATGTAACTGGAGTTCCCTGTGACCTACATGCCTTTCTCCCAGGACACAGGTATCTTAAATCAAAAAAGCAGAAATAGCAGACTTCATTTTACTATACAGCTTTTTTGTGGATGCTGGTATGTTATCTCACCTTGGTGGCAAAAGCACTGAACATGGATTAAAAATAAAAATGAACAGGCATAC
>RJWT010038605.1:0-12817 GCA_004365215.1 Cuniculus paca | reverse complement strand
ATGAAGAGAAGTGGCCAGTCACCTTAGCTCCTCCTGTAGGTCCTGTTTGGTGAAACCTATATTCTTCCTAGGCTGACTAGCCTAGGAGTATTGATGAAAGCCAACCCTTAGCTCCTGTTGTTACTGCAGCTTTAGGCTATTCCAGGCCACCAGATTTACCTGGCTATTGTGTATGCCTGGGAACCTACTGTGTCACTGGGGGTCTCCTAGACTTTTCAAAGTTCCTCTGGGATGGGGTAGGCCTTGTCAGTGCTCTCCTCAACCCACCTGATGTTGTCTATATTGGAGAAGTACTCACCCACACTCTTGCCAGGCTCACCAAGGTCCTATAGCTGGAGGGAAGGGTTCGCTGCTGCTCCTGTTTCCCCACCAATGTCCCCTATTTTAGGGAGAAGCTCACCCCTCTGTTGTAGTCCTGCTGAGGTCCTTTGTGTGGGTGAAGGGGTCACTGAGGTTTCCACCAGCCCACCAGGGTTCTGCAGGTGATAAGAGGGGTTCCTGATGGTTCCTGAGCTGCTGAGGTGTTTGGGGTGATGTGGGTGGTACAGCTAAGGATCCTGCTGACTGAGGTCTCAGGGATAAAGGGGAGAAGTGCCAGCCATGCCTAGTTTTTTAAAAAAACTGCCACCTTATTTTCCAGAATTTCTGTTCCCTAGGAAGTATGAAAAATCCAAGCTCGCTTCATACTTACCCTATTTAATGATGTTTTGGTCAAAGACTGACCACATATATGATGAGGTCTCATAACTTTATAATGAAGATGAAAAATCCATTCACTGAATGAAGGAATAATTGAAGAAGAAGTGAGAGAAAGGAAAGCAGGAAGAGAAGAAAAAGAAAAATTCAAGAAGATTCAGTGATGGGTTCGGCAAAAGCATTTTAAAATGGCAGCAATCTGCTTTAAAGCAGAATAGAGACTGCTCTTAGCTAAGAGGAAGGACCTTAAGGATAGACGGAAGAATGCAATAAATTGTAATAGAGTGGATGAAAATGACCAAAATATTTTGTATATGCATGAAAATACCACATTGAGACCCATATTTTGTAAAAGTAAGAGGTACTAATAAAATATATTTCAAAAAAACAAAAATGATCAAAGGCATTGAAAAATTAGAGAAAAATATTATATAGTGCTGAGTTGTATTGATAGTCAAGGCATTATCTAACTTTATTATAGTTAATGCTTATAATCCAAAAATTAATAAAATTTGAAGGCATGGACCCTGACATCAAAAGTTTTTGTTAATAAAGAGAAGTGTTCTTGGTCAATATCTGCACATCTGTGATGAAAAAGAGTAACAAGCCAAGCAAACCCCATCACCATGCTTCTCAAGTAGGACACCTGTTTAAGAAGAGTCTTGGGAAGATGGTCTGGTAGGGAGTGTTGTCAGGGAAGGTGACAGTTCCCATGTGCTACTGCCACTCAAGACCTTTTAGAGGATTAAGAGATGGAGGGGAAGATAACAAAGTGGATGATCCTGACCCTGTGCCTTCTCAGCTAATTTATGTTTCATTTATTTAAAAATTGATATTTTTATTACTCTAAGTTTGCAGCCCATAGTGATTATATTCTTTGTGGGGAGTTGGTACATGTACGTGACACATCCTAATTATTTTTTGTCCCCTTTGCATCCCCTTCCTTCCTCTTCCTCCATTTCTTGGACTTCTTCCCATTTGCAAATGGTGGTGTTGAATATTTTTTCATGTGCTTGTCATCCATTCATCTGTATCTCTTTGGTGACGTGTTTGTTTATTACTTTAGTCTCTTTTCTAATTAGGTTTTTTATGTTGAGTTTTTAGGATTTTTTTGTACATTTTAGATTCCAGTCTCTTGTCAGACATGTGGTTTGCAAATATTTTCTTGTAGTCCAAAGATTATCCTTTCATCTTCTTAATAAGGTACTTCAAAGGGGTGAATATTTTAATTCTGCAGAAGTCTAATTGCTCAGTTTTTCCTTTTATGATCATGAAGCCCAAAGTATCAAGGTGACGGAGCTGTATTTTTTTATGTTAGTTGTCTAACTGCTTTCTCAATTACAATGCTTTTGTATCTTTGTCAAAAATCAATTTTTCATACTCGTGTGGATTTATTTCTCAGATATGTTTCACTGATCTGGGTGGTCGACCTACCATAAAGGTCTTGATTATTGGTGCTATGTAAGTCTTGATATAGGATAAGGTGGCTTCTCTCATTTTATTTTTGTTTTAAAAACTATTCTAGCTATTTGTATTATTTTTATATGACTTCCATGCCAAATTATCATAAATATAATAGATTAACTAATATCATTTTATTGTCTTTTCCTGCTTTTAGAAGATATCTACATTCTTTGGCTCATGGATCTGTTTCTCCATCTCTGAGGCCAACAACACTGGGCTGAATTTCTCATGCTATTTTTTCTTGCACTTTTTAGGATATTTGAGATTATATTGGTCCCACCTGGATAATTCAAGATAACTCAGTACTTTAAGCTCTGCTGGTTAGCAAACTTAATTCATCTACCTTAATGCCCCTTGTCTTGTGAGCTAATACATTTGGAGGTTCTTTCTGGGGATTAGAATATGGAGAAATGCTGGGGATTGGTAGGAGAGTCATTTGAACTACTACATTAGTCTAATTATTTTAAAATTTTAAAATAATTTTTTATTTTGAAGAGAATAAAACCAAGCAAAATAAAACAAAACAAAGTCAATCAAAATAAAAGAGTGTAAGTGATACAGGATTTCAAAACAAGATAGTAGGAAATCAACAGTGGCTACTATAAGGTCTCTTGTTGTCTTCAAAATAGCTGCCCATATTAGACACAGTAAAATCAACAAAAAAGAACAGAATAGAGCCAATAAAAACAAATAATGAATGTAATACAGGACTTCAAAACAAGGCAATAGTAAACCCAAAATGGCTACCATAATATAACTTGTTATCTTTGAAACAGCTGCCCATGCCATCAGGTATAATAAAAAATGAAATCAAACAAGCCAAAACAGAATAAAACCAAACCAAACAAAACAATGAAAATGATGCAGGTTTTAAAACAAGATAATAGAGAATCAACAATGGCTACCCCCTTCAGAAGGAGAACCCTTTAGATGCTACATCGCGTATTGTTATCCTTTGAATAGATGATCAGACTACTGGTTTTAGGTCTACAAAGTCAGTGGAACATTAAACAGTGCAAGCATAAATTGTATTTTACTTCAAGAGCTATTATCTCAGCCTGCGTTTGTCTGGATAAGTTGGTTGCTTATGGGGGTAGGGGGACTTGGCTCTTTCTGTTTCCCAGCCCATGTGCCAGAAGGGGCTGGCATCTGGTTCTTCTCCCCATGGTTCACACATGGCACAGAATGATGGGAAAGGGCTGGAGTCTGGTTCTCTTATCCACGGTCTGCACATGGAGCCGACACATAGGAAAGGGCTTCTGTCTGATTCTTTGTTTTAATTTCTACATAAATTAAAAAACAGTCTTGTCTGTGTCTAAGAAAATCTGTCCAGGATTTTAACAGCAATTGCATTAAACATGTATGCCAATTGGGAGGAAACTGACACATTCACTATGTGGAGTCTTAAAATCAATAAAAATGATATCTCTCTCCATTAATTTAGATATTCTTTATTTTTTTCAGTATGTTTTAGTATTCAACATAGATATTTTGTGCAAGTTTTGTAAGATTGACACCAAAATGTTTACATTTTTTTAACAATTGTAAATGATATTGTAAAATGTGCTCATTGTATATAGAAATAGAATTGACTTTTCTGTATTGATCTTGTATCCTGTGAGCTTGATGAACTTGTTTATTAGTTTTAGGAGATTATAGATTTATTGGCATGATTTTATGATAGAAAGACAATTTGTTTTTTTTTAAGATCTATATGCTATTCTTTTGTCTTTATCATTTCTTATACCAGCTAAAGTTTTCAGCATTACAGTGAAGAGCAGGGTCAGAGTTTATGTCCTGGCCTTGTTTCTTATCTTAGGGAGAAATCACTGTCTTAGGCCATGTTTGGTATAATTATTTTGTGCATAGTCTTTACCAAGTTGAAGGACTACTTCTATATTCTCTTTTTTGAAAGTCTTTGTTCTGTATCATAAATGGATGTTGAATTATATGAGAATTTTTTTTTCATTTCAATTTATATGACCCTTTGATTTCTTTTCTGCAGCTTGTTAATTTGGTGGGTTATACTGATTTGTTTTTAAATCCAGCAGTCCTTGTATCCTTAGGATGAACTCAATTTGCCCATGGTATATAATTCCTTTTATGTACTGCTGAACTTAAATTACTAGCATTTGGTTATGAATTTTCATACCTATATTCATAAAGGATATTGGTCTGTAGTTTTCTATTCTTATGATTTCTTTGTCTGGTTTTGATATGAATATAGTACTGGTTTGACAGTGAACTGTGACAAGTTTCTACTTTCTTTTCTTTCTGTAAGAGATTGGACAAAATTCATGTTAATTCTTCTTGCAACATTTGGTTGAATTATCTAAAACCATGTGAGTCTGGAGATTTATTTTCAGTCATTTTTAATTATGAATTAAATTCACTTAAGAGGCATTGGGATATTCAGATTTTTTAACTCATGTTAACATAAGCTTTGTTAGTTTGTACTTTTTCAGGAATTGAACCATTCATCTGAGTTGTTAAATTTTATTTGTTTAGGTTTACTCTTAGAATCACTTATTATCTTTTGCTGTCTGCAGGACTGGCAGTGGTATTCTTGCTTTATGACATTGATAAATTGTGGATTCTTTCTCCTGTGTTTCTTTGTCAATCTTGATAGATGTTTGTCAATCTTGTTGATTTTTTAAGGGACTATCTCATTGTTGTATTGATTTTCTCATTGTTTTTCTGCTCTCAATTCTATTTATTTATGCTCTTGTCTTTATTGTTACTCTTTTTCTGCTTACTTTAAGTTTTGTTTTCTTTCTAATTTCCTGGGGTAAGAACTTAGACTATGGATTTGAAAATTCTTTTTCTAATGCAAACATTTAGTGCTATGAATTTTGCTCTCAACACTGCTGTAAGACCCAAACACTTTTATACATTGTGTTTTTATTCTCATTCAGTTCAGTATATTTTTCATTCCCTTAAGATTTCATTTTAATGGTCCAGGGGTTTAGCTCAGCAGCTTAAGTGCTTCCCTGGCAAGTGCGAGATTGTAAATTCAATCCCTGGTACTAAAAAAAAATAATAATAATTTTATGATCCATGGGTCATTTTGTTGATCAAAGAACATGCTTTATATGATTTCTAGTCTCTAGAATTAGTGAAGGTTTGTTTTAGGGATCATGCTATGATGGGGAGTGGTTCATCCCACAGGGATTCATGTGTTGGAAGCCTGGCTGCTAGCGTGGTACTAAAAGGTGATGGAACCTTTAAGAATGAGGACAGCTATGTGGAGAACTTGCTTTGGAAGTAACTGACATAGTTGTCATGGGTCTTTGAATTTGTTCTTGTGAAAGTCAGTCTGTATAAAAGAGTGAGTCTGACCTCTCAATCATTTTCTGAGTTTCTGCTTCACATTCAATCTCTCTGAATTTGTTATGATTTCCATCTAGGATGTCCTTCATAAGGCTCATATGTTCACTGACTGGATGGTGATTGGATCATAAGGATACTATACTCATCAGTGGATTAATCTGCTGAAGAAATCATAGCTAAATGTGCTGTTAGGGGTAGGGGCCTAGTAACAAGAGTCACGTCACTGGGGGCGTGACCTGGAAGGGTGTATTTCCCTCCCTGGCTCCTTCTTTTGCCCTCTGATTCCTGGTTGCCATAAGGTAGGCAACTTTCATCCACTAGACTCTTCCACCATGCCCTTCCTGCCTTGGAGCCAGTGGCGTGTGAACAGAATCTCCTCAAAACCGTGAGCCAAAATAAAACCTTTTGGCTTTAAGTTGCAGTGCTGGGTATTGTGTGCTACTGACAGGAAAATAGCTAAAACCTTCTTGTACGTTCTCCTGCCATGATGCCAGAAACTACAGTGTGACATAGCCAAAGGAAGCCCTCACCAGGTGCTCTTTTACATTTACACCTCCAAAACTGTGAGCAAAATAAAGCTATTTTCTTTATAAAATGCCCATCCTCAACTGTTTCCTTATAGTAATGCAAAACAAACTAATACAGCCTATGATGCCATCTACCTTAGTGTTAGTCTGTGGGCACACAGAATATTTAGTTGCTATTGGCTAGTGTTCTATAAATGTGATATCCTGTGCGTTGAAGATATGTTGACTTTTTCCTATCCTTGAAGGCTTTTCTAGTTCTATAAATTGTTTTGAGAAAAGTATTGAGGTCTATGAGTATAATTTTAGGTTCATCTATTTCTCTTTTTATTTCTATCAGGTTTTGTTTTCCCTATTGTTAAAATTTGTTTGGCATATCCATATTTATCATTGCTATGTTTCTAAGTCAGTTGACCCTCTTATTTTATTAATGTCCCTGCCAATATCATTCTTTTAAAGTGGACTTCCTAAAATATTAATATAGCTTTTTTAGAATTATTATTGCCATGGTGTACCTTTTGCTATTACTTTAATTTCATTTTAAGTATGTAATTATATTCAACATGATTCCTTTTAGACAGCATATGTAATAGCCAGATCATATGCTTTCTATCCACTCTCTAAATCTCTGTATTTGAGTTGGAATAATTACACATTACATCAGCAGTGGTATTCTTGTCTTATTATTTACATGTAATTAATATGTGCAGCCTTAAATCTATTTTCCTCCTGTTTGCTCTTTCAGTTTTTACTTCTCTGTTTTCATGCTGACCTACAGTTTATTTGAACATTGTTGGAATTTTGCTTTGATTTACCTTTTGAATTTTTGAGCTTATATCTTCTAGTAGTTATTTTGGTGGTTGATCTAGGTTTTATGCTGCATATACATAATTTATCACAGTCAAGTAGTGTAGAATCTTACCTTCATTTGTATCTCTCTGCCATTCTTCATTTATCATATAATTATCTTAGATAATTTCCTCCATGTACATTGAGACTCACGTCAGGCAATGTTAAAGTTTTAGCTTGAATCAGCAACACAATTTAGAAACCTCAGGAAGAGAAAGAAAGCCTACTATATTTGCTCATATTTTTCTTTCTGTCTTTTTTTCCTCTCTGTCTTTTATCCTGACCTTCTACAATTTCTTCTATTATCATTACCTTTCTGTTTAGAGAACATTCTTTAATCATTATGTTTTAGTTCCAAAATTTTTGTGTGTTCACTTTCAATGTCATTTATGTGTCTGTCAAAGATTTCTACTTATTTGCTGAAGCTTTTCATTGTAACTTTTGTTTCAATGGTATTTATAGTTGCCCATTAAGACATTTTTATAGTGATTGCTTCAAAATTCTTGTCAGATAATCTTAACATCATTACCATCTCAGTATTGGCACCTATTGATGGTATTTTTTTCAACCCATTTTGAACTCTTGCTTATTCTTTGTCTGATAAATCACTTTCAGTTGAAATTAAAACATTCTGTGTTCTATCTTACATTCTTTAAGGATGTTATTTATTTCTTCTGCTTTAGAAAGTACTTTCCAAAACTAGCCTGGTAGTAAAGTGTGGATCCACCTTGTCACTGTTGGGTGAGTTTGAATTGCAGCTTCTCCCCCTCAGCCTCCACCAGCATCTGGGGATGAGGAAAATGCTTTGGTGCTGCTGACTGGGAGCTGAGGCTCAAGCTCCCACTAGAGAAGCCCAGTGTTTCTCCCCACTGGGCCTCCTCTGACTGTGTGAGTAGAATGCCTGCCTCGCTACCCATGGGCAGTGTCAAAAGTTCTGGCTCTTCCTGAGATCTACTCTGACACATTCAGTGAAGTGGAGAGTAAGCTTGTCTGCCTTCTGGTGTTGGTGGAAGTCCAGCCCACCCATGTCTCCCCACTGACATCTCAGGAGAGACAGGAAGAGGTGAGGGAAGTGAGGCCTTTCTGTGCTGACCAGGGATGAAAGCCGGTCTTCCACTCAGCCATCTCTGGCTATGGCACAGCAAAGGAGCTGGGGAACATCTCTGCAGTCTGTGACGGTAGACTCTCCATTGTACTTGACCTTTGCTGCTGGAGCCACCAGCACAGTGGAGTTCGGCTACAGAGGAGAAATTATTTCCTAAAATTTTTCTATTTTGCTATGCTGGCTCTTTTTGGATCACCGGGTTAGAAAGATCAGTCTTTTCTTGTGGTTTCTTTGGCATGTGTTGGTTGCCATTTCTGTATTGCGGGCTTCTCCAGGATTCATTCTGGGATGTATGAGGCCACCAAAAAACTAGCAAACACCCAAGCAGCCATGCAACCAACAAAACAGTAAAACAGGAAATTCATCATGGTGTCATTCTCTGGTCTCCAGGTTCCTAGCTTTTCTGTCTCTTCCCTTCACCTTTCATAGTCTTCTTTCATTTATTTTATTCATCACGTTCAGGGAATTTAGTAGTACTAAAGTACATCTGCTGGGCCTCACTGGAAGTGGAAGTTCCGTCCTTTGTTGATTATTAAAAGTGGCTTCAGATCAAAACTTCGGTATGAATTGCATTTTCTGCTTTTGTGTTGAGTGAGCTGAAATGAGAAGGGATGTGTGATTCTGTGATCAACAGCATTTCGCTTTGGAGTCCCATGGAGAGTCTGGGTGTGGAACTGTGGACTGAGAGGCCATAATCTGCTCTCATATAATGTGAGTCACCTTCTTCCTCCTTCCACTTTATCTCAGTCTGGCTTCTCCGGGATTAGTGGAGACAAGGACTGTTTTTTTTTTTTCCTCCCATTGACCTCATCATGGCAGTGGAGAGACAGTCCAGATTTCTCATTGGCTTGATGTAGTATGATCTACGCTTAGTCATTTTCCTGAGCTAGAAGTACTCCTGAGGAGTACATGTGATATCTTTAGGCAGGAGAAGGCTCACCTTCAGTCTGGCCATCTCAGAGGGGATGGAGTCTACAGTTACTCAAAACTTAACCTGCTCCTACACAGCTGCCAGATTTAGCAAACAAGAATACATGACAACCAGGTAAATAGGATTTCCATCTAAACTCCTCATATGTTTTTAGGATAGGTATGCTCCATGAAATATTTGGAACACAGAGATATTATTTCTGCTATATCTGAAATTAGAATTTGACTGCATCCTGTGTTTTGTCTGGCCATGTATTGGGAAGGAACAATACCCCTGCCCCTTCTCTCTTTATTGTTTCTCTTGTATAACACGTGAAAGAGAATGGAATGCCTGAGGCTCTTACAGGACTGAATCACATACCTCTTGATAAACCCTAGGAGATCCCAGGCCTAATTGCTTACAGCCCTCTTTAGAATGTGGGTAATTAGGGCTTCCTTATTCTCAGCTCTAAGTCTTAATTTTTATGAAATAGGAAAACTCGTATTCAGCATGCCACCATAGAAAAAAGGATTAGTCACCCTATAATCAAATGCTGAGCAAAATGTAATCATGTTCCAAAATGTATAATTCAGGTAATGAGTGTTGTGGACACTGAGAAGCTGTAGCTTTAGGGAAGTCTGGATTGCATGTCAGTGCCTCTGGGTCTCTGATTCCCCATTAGAAGATGAAGTGACTGAACTAGGAGACATCTGGGTGATACATAACATTAAGTGGTTTATTTCCTGCTGCTTCAGAGTTCTGGCTGAGGAATCACAGCTGTGGACAATAATAAAAATAATCACTAGCATTGAGAATTATGGGAAAGGAGCCGCTGTCGGAGCATTGTGTGTATTTACTCATTTACTCTATACAATGGCTCCTGGGGTAGATAATATTGTCAACCACATTTTAATAAAATTACAGAGGATGACAAGTATCTTCACACAGTATGAGCTTGTCCCTATGAATTTTCCCTGGAGGCGCCTTGCAGATCTTGTGAGCTTAAACCCTGCCTGGCAGTAAAAGCTGGCAATCTTTTGAGCAGGTTTCTTTGACATCAATTTCAAGAAACAGAAGACTTGGACATTGTTCCTATCCCTAAAGAGGGGAGGGTGGTGAAATTCCCATCTAACCAATTGCAAGGGACTCTAAGTAGCGATGAGCTTGATGCTTGGTGAACTTGTGATCTTGCTTTATGGTGTGGATTGAAGCTACTCAAAGCCCTATCATGTCCTCCTATGAGAAAGAGCCAGCATTTGTATGACTGTCTTGAATAGTGCATTGAAAAGCCGAGATAGATCCTCAAATATTTAAATGAAGTAAAAACAGTGTTTGTTTATTTCTTCTAAGTTTCCATTGCTGTCTAGAATCTGGAAGATCTTGCAGGAACAGGTGGAGTTCAGGGGGACCTAGAGCAAGGGTTTTGTTGTGCCATTCCTCTCCCCTTCCAGGGGAGTAGGCAGAGCCAGCAGAGGATGCCAAGAATAAAGGGTTCATTCAATGGGATTTGACTTCCTGATATCTGGAAATGCAACCATTCTTATGGTTGAAAATGACTAGAACTCTTTGTGTGCTTAAATCTTGCTAAGGGGAAAATGTAAGGGATCCAGCAGAGCAGATTAAGGCAATACTAAAACAACAACAACAACAACACAACCACCACCACCACCAAAACATGCTTCAGTACTCTCCCTTAGCCAAGCTTCCTTGTTCCAGAAGCCAGTAGACAATCCTAGTTGCCCAGTGTCTGTAGATCTCCATTTCCACTGTGCTTCCTCCCAAATTTAAATTTAAGAAAGCATAGAAACCAACTCAGGACAGAGCTCAGAAATCCACCTGACATTTAAATTCCATCTCCATCTCCTGTAATCATTCTTTACTTTAAGATTTAAATACAATTTCCTAAATCCACACACCTGGGGTTTGTCCTGCCCCAGGATTCCAGATTCTCGGGTTTGTGATGTACTGGGAATTATAACTCACTTGCAGATCTCTCCATCTTATTGCTCAGGGCTCAGGGAATCATTGCCTTCCAGTTCCAGCAGCAGAGGCATCCCTCTGCCATGTCGTCTGCGTCTGTCATGCTTCCATAGTCCATTCTTTCTGCCTCTGTCTTCTCTCTTCATTTCTCTGTTCTTTTAGGTTCCAAACTCTTTCTGTACTTTTTCCCTTTGGAAATTCAAATTTATTTCTCCTTGGGAAGTTGGTTATGTCCCCTCTCTTTGTCTCTCTTTTCTCAAAGGGCTCCATGTTTGTCCACCTGAAGGATACGCTAGTGTGTTGCAGAATCAGTGGCGCCTTCCACTCCTAAGGTGAATTTCATCTGTGCCCTTACCTTAGAAGGGAGAAGCAGTTTCCATTCAGTTTCTGTCTTAAATAGCATTTTCCTTGCATCTGTGCTGACATATTGCATGCAACTGAGAAGGAATGAGAGTGGTAATAATAGTAATATTACCACTAATAATGATGGCCACAAAATCCCCCAGAGCCATGTAATCTGTAAATAGATGCATCTGACCTTTCTGATGTCTTATAAATTGACTCTAGCAGAAGACAGTTCATGGCATATTTCACAGAAATAGATTACTTCAATTTTCTTGAGTCTGGGTTCTTTTGAACAAGGTGGCTTCCCAATTCTCATTAACCTAGCCTTACTTATAGCAAGAGATTCCTAGATTTCTGAGATCTTTTACGGCACGCTGTATGTGCTTGTTGTGAAGCACTTTCATGTAAATTCTCATGAATGCTTCTCAGTGCAGTACTGTGAGATACAATTCATGTTTAACACCCATTGTGAACTAATTTGGGATAGATAATGTGGTCTGCAAGTGGCAGGTCCAGTGTGGGAGCTTGACTGTCCTGTCTTAAAATCCTATGCCACTGGTAAGATGAATGGGGTTGACTTAGCTCTGTGATACTTAGGTGATTTACAAGAGTCAACTTAGAAGAGAGAATATTTGGTCAGACTTGGGGAAGTGCACATAAATTGTCAATTATCTCAGATGAAGACATGTATTACAGACAATTTGCTAGACCCATCCTGTGTCTGAGTGCTTGTACAACATTGCTTATTGTCTGTCTGTGCACCATGGAAAAGAATCAAAATACTTTTGTAAGTTTAACACACTTCAGCAGCAGCAGGAGGGTGTAAGGAGGCTATTTATAAAGTGTTAGCCATGTGCCAAGTGATTTATGTACATTTTCTTAATCTATGTGGTTATTAACATCATTTTAAAGTCAAAGAAACTTAAAGAATAGGAGATGATGTGACTTGTAGAAGTGAAATATCCACTGACAATTGCTATAGCAAACATTTACTGAGCATGTAATATGTTCCAGATGCTTTGTGTCTTTATTACCTTAGTAATCATCATGGGAAGTATATATGGGAGACACCATTACTGTTGGAGTGTGAGGGGACTAATGAGCAGGCAATGAAGCAGGTGAAAATGAAAGGACAGCTAAGATACTGATGAAAACTAGAGAACGAAGCTTAGGTGTAAGCAAATGCTGCACTTCTTAATGCTCTTGGATGCAATATGGACCTTGGAGAAGGCTGCTTAATGCCCTTTCACTTACCCAACTAAGGTAGTGGGCAAGCATAGATGGAAGTTTTTGTGTTTACCAATATCTATTTGTTACCAACAACTAATTCTCTACTTCTGATGTAAGGAGAGAGGGTGGAGCAAAAGGCTGCAGTGTTTAGGAACAATACTTTTTCCTGGAAACCAGAGGCAAAGCAAAAGGTTTCTTCTTGTATTCTCAATAATTTAACCCTTTTTATTCATTAAGCAGTAGAGGGGAAAAGAAACTAAATGTCCCAAGCTCACCTAACTCTTGTGTCACAGAACCAGGAAGTCAGCCTCTGGAATTAGTCTCCTTGCCACATTAGGCTGTTGTGCTCACTCACAGGACCTCTTGGCTGTGCTCTTCATCTAT
>RJWT010038604.1:0-12822 GCA_004365215.1 Cuniculus paca | reverse complement strand
GTCGGCCACGAGGCTGGGAGATCGTCCTGAGGGATGAGAGCCTAAGGCTGCGGCAGAAAAAGAAGCACGAGAGGCCGCTGTCGGGGTCCCCACTGAGGGAAAGGTGACAAAAGTCTGGGGCATCCTGGACTTGCAGGCACAAGGAGAGAACTGCTGACCACCAGCTTGGGGGGGCTGAGATGCAGTCATCACTGCGGGAAGTGCTGGACACAGCTGCCCCACGGGGCCTCCTCACCAGTGACCCCTCGGCAAGCGAGTGCAGGCCCGGCCTCCCAACTCCCCTGGGCGAATATGGCTCCACTTCTGTGTCCTCACAGGGGGTGTGCTAGGCACCGTGACCCAGCACGGACAGTGCCTGTCGCTTGTCTTGCGCAGGAGACCGTGGATAGGAAAGTCGATGTGACCATGGCTGCAGTATCCTACTCAACTTTCACAGCAGCCTTTCAAGCTATTTGACCGACTTCATTTATGAAGAAAACCACAGCAGAGAACATATTAAACCCCCTGGATTCCAATGTTAGCTGATGGTAGTGTGAGTATCTGAATGCAGCTTATAGAGAGCCGTTTCCTGTCCTCCTCGAGGACCGGGAAGTTTATATCTGTAACCCCATGGAAACGTTATTGAAATTCCAATAAGCTGATTCCAATCTATCACTTCCAGTGCAACCCACAGTGAGAATAAAGACACTGAGACATATTTAGAGTCATGGGGAGCCAAGGGGTCCTAAGTCCGGCCAGGATGAAGGTTCTTTGGAACAAAGGCCTCCACCCAGGGACCAACCTGGATTTTATTAATTCATGGAGCAGGGAGTGGCCTGAGGATGAGCCACTGTGAGAATGGCAGGAAACACATGAGCACTGAGCTGGGCTAGGTAGGTCTGAAAGCACCTCTGCGATATGCAGAGAGAAGAATATGCAGAAAGACCAATCTGCATAACACAACTGAGTCAGCATCTAACGTTTTGGGGTCGGTGCTTTAGCTCTGATGTGAAAACTTTTCTGCCCTGGGAAGTCACAGCCTCTTATCTCATGGCTGGGTCCCAGCTGACAACCTGGAGCTGTGGCTCTGCACCTAGCCCGGCTCAGCCATGTTTTGGGAGTCACGGGGCTGGGAAACAGCGACTGTCGCCTAGCTTCAAAGATCACGCATCAGCACCTCAGCCAGCCCTGGTTACATTGCTTAGAGCCAACTGAAGGGATAAGGAAAAGTCCTAGCCAGCTCTGTACACATCAGTGCATGGAGACAGGGCCAGTTTAGCCCAAGTGGGGGTAACTGCTCTTTGTTCAAGGAGAGCCGTGCAGGTCCAGGTGGTCCACCACAGTAACTCCTCCTAGAATCCTGAAAGCAGGACTACAGCTATTGGTGGCTAAATAGGACCTATCAGGTCTGTGCTCTTCTTATCCCCAACTTTAAATGTGTGTAACACAGTAAATTTTGACACAATTATAACAAAAAATGTTTGAGCCCTGAATGTGTCCTCTTTGTAGTGAGGACTGGACCCAGCCTTTCCACTGAGTCATAGCCCCAGCCCTTTTTTATTTTTTGTTTTGAGACAGCACCTCACTAAGCCCCAAGTTGCCGAGTGTACTTAAGCTTCGTGTTGCCTAAGCTCTGGGGCCCTTTGCAGCAGACTCTGCACTTCCTTTGTTTAGGTTCCTCTCTGTTAATGCACAGCCTTCCAGAAACGTCCTGAATGCTCCCTGGATTAATCAACAGACGGGATGTTTGCGAGGAGAGACAGCGACAAAACCCTGGCACTTTAAACAGAAATCCTCCTGAAAGCCGTGGGCATTACTACCTGGGCTGTAGGAGGAGCCTCCAACCGGTGGGGGTGTTCCCGCTCTGTCCATGGAAGAGCAGTGTTCCATAAGAAATGCGACACACCTTCGTTCCCCCTCAACTCTAAGGACTACACTGACGGGGTCATTTTTCTCATGGTTCATTGGATCCGTTGGCAAGAAAGCCCGCTCCTTTTCCTCTGTGAATTATTTTCTTTTTCTTTCTTTTTTGAGACTATAAAGTTCAGGCTGGCCTTGAGCTCACTTTGTAGCCCAGGCTGGTCTTGAACTTGCAACGATCCTCCTGCCTCGGCCTCCCGATTGCTAGGATCACAGGCATGTGCCAACATGCCCAGTTTTTCTCTGCAAAATACTGATACAAAATGACCCCCAAGGGTGTTAATAGAAGAGGCCTCCAGTGGGGATAGGTGCAGGTCACGTGCACACTCACGCGCACACACACGCACACACACAGGTGCACGCTCGCACACGCTGGGAGGCGGCGGGAGCCCCGCGCGTGCGTCCCGGCGGTGGCGAGGCCGCAGCAGCGGGTGCGGGCGGTGCGGGCGGTGCGGGGCGGGCCGGGCCTCCACTCACTGTGCGCTCTTGCAGGTGCGGACGGACGACCGGGTGCTGCAGGTGGACCTGGGGCTGCTGTTCCTCCGGGTGCGCAGGTCGGACGCGGGCACCTACGTCTGCCAGGCGGTGGAGCACGGCTTCGTGCACACGGTGCGCAGGCTGCTGCTGGACGTGGTGGAGGAGCGCAGCGTCCGGGACGCGTTCCGCGGGGAGCCCGGGGCGCGCAAGGCGCCCTGCCCGGGCCCCGGCAGCGCGGCGCCCGCCAAGCCCTGGTACAAGGAGTTCCTGCAGCTGCTGGGCTACGGCAGCTTCCGGCGCGTGGAGCAGTACTGCGAGCAGGTGTGGTGCGCCGAGCGGCGGCGCCGGAAGCTGCGCCTGGCACCCGCGCCCGCGCCCGCGCCCGCGCCCTGGAAGGAGCCGCGGCCGCGCGCCAAGGCCGAGCCCCACCGCCGGCCCCGGCGCGCGCGGGAGCCCTAGGCCCGGGCCGGCAGGCGCGCGGCCGCGGCGCGTCTCCCTGAGCGAGCGGGCGCGGGCGCGGTCCCCTGGAGAGGTCGCTCTCCGCTCGGGAGACTGAGGGTGATGCGAACACTGAGGGGCGACCGGGAGACTTGCCCGATCGTGGGAAACTTAGAGATAGACGCTTCGGGTTTCCCAGGGGCTGTCGAGGACGCGGCCCCCGAGGGTCCCCTGCCCGCGGCGCGCAGCCTCGGCCTCTGTGCCCAGGATTCCCACCGCGAGGCGGCTGCTGCCCTCTCCTGACCGAGAAGTGTATTCCGCTTTGCTTTCTCGCCTGCAGCTGCTGAGAATGGAAAGCAGAGCCTGGGTACAGAAATACACACCTGGGCCTTTGGTCCTTTTCCAGAAAGAGCTAACGGCAATAAATGCGAAGGTCGTGTCTTGCTTTCACGTACGGTGATATGCTTATAGGTAATTCATTACTTGCCAAGTCGTGATGCTATCGCAACCCTGAGATTCCGTTAAAATTTAGAATTGGAAGCTTTCTAAAAAAAAAAGAAAAATCAACCTTGAACGCATAAAGGTATTCTGGAAATATAATTTATTTGTGAAAAGTGTTAAAATAGTTTGCTCTCAGATTTTCTTCTGTTTTACATGAACACAGAGAGAATTGTTTCATGAGTTCAGTTAGCCACTGAGATGTTCAGAGCATTTTCACTTTTGCCAAAGTTTCCATTTTTTGAGAATGTTTAATTCTCGTGGACTTTCCTTATCTTAAGTATTTAGCAGTTACCTTTCTAAAATATGAATTTTCAAGACACTGCATTTATATAAAAAGCAAAAGCAAGTGCATTACACGTAAAAACAATCATTCATATTTATTTACATGCTAATGTATATATTTATCTTAGTTTTCAGAGTTACAGGCTGTGTAACTAGGAAGTTAAAGTGTGGATGCTTGATACTAGCTGAAAGTCTCATTCTAAAATTAGTAAGCGCATAAATATTTCTGAGGAAATTTAGTAAGTTCTTTCGGACAATCCTCTGCATTTCAGATCTGCCAGATACAAACCCACGGGAAATGAACAAGTGCTGAAAAGCCCGTTTGTGTACCCAGGGGTCCTCAGGACTCCTTGCTGCCCACAAGAGTAGCCGGAAACAGCTGGTCCTGAAGGGGATCTTTTTAAGCCGCATCTCAGAAAACCCCCCTAATTTAGGAAACTGGCACCATCGACACAGATCATAGGTTCCCTACCAATGTTTATATCTGAAATACTCAAAAAGTTATCAAAGAAATGAATAAAGCAAGATTTGTTGATAATATTCTTCCTTTAACACATGAGAAGGAAAAACAGGACCTTCTACTTATGAATTTTAATAAAGGAATAAGGGAGTAATGGCATAGTTGTAGTTTTTTAATCTCAGTACACATAGAAATAATTAATGACAGTGATGTTGCTTGTGAACTAAATAAGTCTGGTAAAATACTTGTATTTATTGACATGAGTTCTAGGAATTAAATGCACATATATTCAACTAAAAATAAAATGACTATTAATCAGAGTATAAACATTTTATGTAAAATGCCAGAGGTGATTCTGGGAAAATCTATCTCAATTATGAAAAATGCTAATTTGAAAGAAATCTGATACAAAAATTTTGAGGGCTCTGGTCCAAAGTTAGGGAGAGTACTGAGTCACACGTAGGTATATATATTCATGTGTCATCTTCCTTGCTCCCTGCCTACTTATGTTAGCAGCTGAGAGAGTGGGAAAGCCAAGGGAGGATGAGGGGGACAGAGAGAAGGATGTTTCCAAAGATGTGTCCAATGCCCCATGGCATTTTCCCACTCTGTGTTTCTCCCAGCACATACAAACACACCATACACACACACGTGCACACTTTAACCCTTGCTGCCTTCTCGAAATACAAACCAAGTAATCTATGGGTCTCAAGCTTTCTGGAGAATTGGAAACCCACATCAGAAACATATTACCACAGTCTTTGCTCTATCTGGGCTTAGAATTCAAATTCAGATTCTCCTTTCAGAAGTGCCCAGGCTTAGAAAATTAAAATGAATGGAGAGGAGTCTGTCTTCCTTGGACCAGGCAGGGCACACAGGCAGACATCTGCTGACTTGGAGGGAAGACAAGTTCCCCTTGAACATCAGACTTAGCCAAGGTGAACTCGCGCCATCCAGGAGCAGGTAGCTGATGGACAATCTCAGCTTCTCACCTGAGTTTCAAAGGGACACCGCCTTGTTGCAGTCACCCCTTTGTCAGCCTCTGTCTGATGTTCTCTGGATGGAGAGGCCTTGAGAATAGAAGGACCTCGACACAAGCCGAGGTTCTCCTCCTCTCTCAGCCGAGGGTCACCATGGAGCTAGAGACTGAGATTGCTTAGGAGGAGCTCAGCGTCCAGGGGAATTCCTTCCTGATTCCTCAGGTCATTTCTTTGCCTAACATTCTGCATTGCCGTCTCTTTTTTTATGTTAGTCACTGAATATTTCAGTGCAAACCCATCCACTTGGAGAAACGAATTAAAAAGAGAAATAAGCACTCATAAATCTAAGAAAAATGCGAGCTGAAAATCATTGCCTGTTTAGTAAGTGGCAATTCCATAGATAAGTTAGAGATTTCTTTTCCTTTCCAAAAACACTTAAACCATTAGGGTGTTTGGCTGTTTAGTATTTGCTGAAGGGCATGTGTAGGGTTTTGTAAATCTTCACAGTGATGATGAGTATCTGTAAAATTTGTACAGTACAATAAATCATTTTGAGTATTAATGTTAAGCATGCAACCAACACAGCAACTGTTGTCCTTAAAAATGCTTTGTCTTTAACCTGTCGAATACTGTACGAAAAGTGTTCAGTATTGTGTAGTTATTCGAGGTCCAGGGAGAAAGTGCTACACTTGTAATAATAATAATAAGGGATCCGTTTATTTTCCTCTGGGCAGGGCACCACACTGAGTTACATTTTTCAAAGAAGTGCTCATGTTTCAGGCCAACAATTGCTACATTTGAATCAGATGGAAACAACAGGTTTTTTGCAAACACTGGGTTGTAGCAGCGTTATTTAAGTTGGAATTTTTTCCCCTTGGGAAGATGGCTTTATGCATTGGCTTTCATTACAAGCTGACTGTGTTCCATTTGTGTTTAAATGGCTTAGTTATAAGCTACAGCACTATGTGAGGGTATTTTTGTCTCTGTGCTATGCTTATACTTGCTGGGTGGGTCCCGAGTGGTTTCTTTCCCCGATTGTGAGCCGTGAGATGTCATCGCGTCTAGTGGCAAACTGCTGGGACCAATGGCATAAGGCCCTGCAGTGCACGCCACACAGTTCGTCTGTACCATCGCAAACAATTTCGTTTGGTTCAAATGAGATGAAAAAGAAATATTCACCAAATAAAGCTGTCCGAAGAATATTTTCTACGTTTTTATGCTAACTGAATTCAGGTTTCCTATGGTGAGCGTAAATGTAAGCATACAGTGTCAAACTGGCAGGACTGTTAAAAAGTTAGGAAAGCATTCAGTTGCCTTTCTGTAGAATTTCTCGTCAGATTTCCTAAGAGGATCACTTGCACCAGTTCGGTTTATTTAGGCCACACCATGTTTCTGGGACCAGCAGCCAGGAATTCTCTTCAAAGTGTTGCCATTCAGCTAAGAGCTGCGGGAGATGAATGCTTCAGAGTGGTGCCTGTTAAAACCTGGATGATTTCTTCAGGTCTCGGGTCCTGTTTTCATGTACCCGAATCTGCTGTTTTTGAGAGACCATGGGGAGGCCATGAAGAAGAGGCTTGGTATTCACTGAGCCTCTCTGAAGAGTTCTGATTCCGAGGGGAATCTTATTCCATGGGCAAATAGTCACACAGTTTTAAAGGACGCATGAGGCCCAGCCCTGGGACAGCGTCTCTGTGAAGTGACAATGACATTCATGGTGACTGTGTTTCTATACTTTAAGCCACTCCTGCATAACTCACAGCCCACATGCTGTGCGGTGTGTGATAAAGCCTTTGAAACAGCTCTTTAGATGCACAATGTCTTCGTAAGAGGGAAGGTAAACCATTGTGTTGGCTGGAAATCTCTATTATTAAATGGAACAGACGTTACCTGTGGTTTTTGTTGTTTGTTGATTGGCACCCCTGGGCAGGGTCCCAGAGCCTACACTGTGGAGGTGCTGAGCCCCCCAGGGCCAGCACACATGGTCCATGCTCAGCAAGGACATAGCAGCAGGGTCCCCTGGGTGTTCCACACTGAGATGTGACCCAGGCCCAAGGTCCCCTCAACAGAGCCAGGGGGACAGGGAGGGCACAGCGCAGGTGCATGGGCCTCAGAGCACACAGCACCGAGGGGCAGAAGGAAGGGGGTTCTGTGACTTCAACCCACACAACATGGGGAGCAGATGTGAGCCACCTGTGACCCCACTGGGGCAATACAGACCCACAAGGCCCATGGCCTCCAGCCTGCATCCTGCATCACGTACCCCAGACCCTTCTCCCTGTACTTTGCAGCCTGCAGCTTTCCTCCCCCACTCGCCCTGGGGCTGGTGAGGAAGGATGCCATCTCCAAGGATCCCGCCAGAGTCTTGATCCAAAGCCCTGGGCCACAGGAGCCGTAATGGGCCTCAAGACCAACCCAGCACCAGGTGCGCCACACCTAAGCCTCAGCTCTTTCCCTGGCTCGGAGAGGACCTGGGTCCATGGACCCTGACAGAGACTGCAAGCTGTGCGTGAGACTCAGGCTCACCCAGCTCAGTGCTGGCCTCTGTGGCCAGGGGATTTCTGTCTCCCACCCTTCCACAGCCCTGTGGTCACTAGGTCAGGGAAAGGGACTATGGGCACGGAGGAATAGGCAGCCGCTTGGGGGTTCAGGAAGGACAGGCGTATGCAAAGCCAGATGAGCAGCACTGGATGCCCCATCTTTTAGTGCCTGGTGGACAACACATACTGGGAAGCATCGGGAGTGTTCAGGAGACCTGACCTCATGTAGCAATGGAAAAGGAGCCGTAGTCAGCATGGGGGAATGCTGCCAGGGCATCCTTAAAACAACTGATTTAAGAAATGTAGCTCTTAGCTCGACCTCAATTCAGTGAGCTGAAATGGAAGAAAACATAGAGAAGCATTTCAAATTCTAATAGAGAAACAAGATATGCAACCCACTTTTGAAATCAAACAAATTCTTGAGCTGAGAACTACATTCAGTAAAATTAGAGACATGAAATCATCAACAGCAAGAGAAAGCAAGCATAAGAAAAAATTGGTGAGTTCAAAGAGAGATGATTTGAAAATATACAATCAGAGGTAAAACAAAGAGCAACTTAGAAAATTTATAAAAACTTTAAGATTTAAAACAAATATTCAGGTTATTCAGGTTCAAGAACTTTGAAATGTGAAAAGGATAGAAAGCATTTGTAAAGAAACAATAACCCTAACCTAGAGAAGGTTACAAACCATCAGTTCAGAACTTATTTCCAAACAGATTTAACTCAGCCAAATTTATCCCAAGACATCATACAATGAAAGTCTCGCAGGTAAAAGTTGAGGTTTCCACAGTTTTGAAAAACAACACAGCTGGGCATGGTGGCACACACCTATAATCCCAGCACTTGGGAGGCTGAGGCAGGAGGATCCTTGCAAGTGTGTAGATCACCCTGGACTACAAAGTGAGCTTAAGGCCAGCTTGAACTGCATAGGGAGACCCTGTCTCAAAAAGACAAAGCAAACAAACAAACAAACAAACAAAAAACCACAGACTGGTGCCCCACCTCACCCAAAGCAGAATTCTCAGCAGCAATCTTACAGACAGGAAAGAGTGGATGAGACTTTCAGTGAAGACTATTATACCCAGCAAAGCTATCTTGTATAAATGAAAGCTGGTTAAGGACACTTTTGAGGCAAATGAAAGATGAGAGGGTATATTTCTACCATACATGTTCTATAAGAAATGCTGAAATAAATTCAAACTGAATGAGACGTTAAAGTGTAAGAAGAAAACATAAAAAGGTGTGAAATTTGCTGGTCAGAGTAATTATGTAAATTCAGAATGTTCTACTATCATCAGTGTGGTATATAAACTGTATTTTATATGAAAACTAAACAACATAGCAAAGTAGGGAGAATTTTTCTATTAATGCACTTTTCTTGTTTCTTGTTATGTTATTTACAAGCATGTTACATTTCTATGATTACAAAACAACTTGTTATAATCAAAAGATTTTTTTGTAAGCCTCACAGTAAATGCAAACCAAAATAAATAACAGACGAGCCAGCAATAGTGGGCAAGGAATCAAAGCACAGTACTAGAGTAACTTAACCATAAGGAAGACAATAAGAGAGGGAGAAAAAAATGGAACTACTTCAAAACTAGAACAAATGACTATCATAAGACCTTGGCTACCTTAGTAATCTGGACTTTAAATGGATTATGTTCTCACATTGGAAGTTATCAAATAACAGAATGGGTAAAAATGACCCAATTACATGTTATTTGCATTTCATGTCTTAGGGCACTCATAGACTTAAGTATACAATAAAATATTCCATGCAAGTAGAACCTAAAAGAAAGAAGGAATACCCATATTTCTATCAGGTAAAATTTTAAATTGAAAGCAGTAAGAGACTAGAAAGATCATTACATAAATGATACAGTTGTTAATTCAGCTAAATAATATATATTTACAGTATATATGCATCCAATATTAGGGCATCCAAATATACAAAGCAAATATTAATAAACCTAGAGGAAGCAGTGGACTCTAGCACAGTAATAATTAAGGACTTTAACACCCCAGTAGTAGCAATGAAAAAACCACACAGACAAAAACATCAACAAAGAAACAGAAGAGATAAACTATGCCCTAGACCAAATGGGTCTCAAAGACATCACCAGAACATTCCAGAGACAACCTACAGAATGAGAAAAAGTAATTGCAACGTGTGCAGCTGACAAAGGATGATACCCCCCACACATAAGGAATCCCAAAGCCTCAACGCCAAAACAGAACAAGACCGGATTTAAAAAGTCAATCAACCTAAATAAACATTGATCAAAGAAGACCACGAATGACGAACAAATGAATGCATAAATGCTCAACACCATTAATCATTAGGGAAATGTAAACCAACACCAAAACGAGTCGTTTCCTCACCGTGGGGGAGTGATCATTATAAAAATAGTGCACTACATGAAGTGCTGGAGTGGGCGTGGCGAAAGGGAACCTTGTATGCTGCTGGTGAGAATGTGAATGAGTACATCCGTTATGGAACACAGGATGGAGGTTTCTCAAAACAGAAAACCAGCCCTCATATATCCAACGATTCCATTATTGGTGATTTATTCAAAGGAAACAAAGTCAGTAGTGTAGTCCAACCTGTGCACTGCATGTTCACATTAGCACTATTCACAATGACCAAGATATGGAAGTAGCCTAGGCCCATTAACAGACAGATGATGAAAATGTGATGCACATACAAAATGAAGTATGATTCAACCATTGCACATCAAGGCCTCTCATTTGCAGCAATGCGGATGGGGTAGAACTCATTACTTCCAGCCAAATAAGTCGGGCACACAAAGACAAGTGTCGCATGAGCTCACGCACAGGTGCAATCTGAGAAGTTGGTCTCACGCAAGTCAATGTTAAGATTTGGCAGTTATCGGAGGCCGGGAAGCTTAGGGACCTGGGGAAGGGTTGATCAATGGTTAAGAAGATAGTTAGATAGGAACAAGCAACTCTGGTGTCCTGCTGCAAAACAGAGAGGTTGTGCATAACAATAATGGTCTGTAAATCTCCAGTAGCCAGAAGAGAGGCTCTGGGAAGCTTTCAACATGAAGAAGGGATAATTGTCTGAGGGGACAAATATGTGTAATGTGATTTAAATATGTCACAGTGAAAGCATGTATCTGGCATTACCTAGTACCACGTTAATGTGTACAATGTTTATGTTTTTATGAATTAGTTAAAAGAACAAAGTAAAGCCAGGCCTGGTGACTCAAGCATGTGATCCCAGCTCCCTGAGAAGCAGAGGCAGGAGGGTCAAAGTTCCAGCCTAACCCGAGCAACTTGAGGATATGCTGTCTCAGAGTAACAAGTATAGGGCTGGAAATGTCACTCAGTGTGAAGGTCACTCAGTGTCAAATCCCCAGTCCCACAAGAATAAATAAATTAATTCTTTAGAGAAAAGTATGCAAAGTGCTGTACTAGGCTCTGCATAAAGTGTGTAAATGTTAATCATCTTATTAGTCATGCAGACAATACAAATTGGATCATATTTACTTTCAGAATATATTTGCATTGTCCATTAGAAAAATTGGAAATTGTCATTTTCATTTATGAAATATGAAATACAACAAGAACAGCATTTACAAAGTGTATTTCAAGTATTTGTACTGTTGTCAAAATATTTCCAACTCTGAATCTTGAGACACCCAGCCAGGAAGGCATTAAAAATCGATGCTTCAATTCAGAGGAGCTGCAGTGGTATAGCTATGAAAAATGATCCATAAAAAGAGAAAATAATTCAGCAAAAAAGAACAAGAATAACAGAGATCGTCATCTCTATCAGCCAGAAATGGAGGAGAAAGGAGAAGCAGTGACTGGGCCTGAAGCCGTAGGTGTAGGCCTGCGTCCATCAGAAGCCTGGCTAGCGTGAACCTCAGACTCTGCACAGAGAGTATTCGATGCGTGCCAGATAGACATTAGAGCTGCTCTCCCCCGGGAAGCCACAATAGCAGGGAGTTTTGGCATCTCATATGTCGGGTCCTCTTACATATAGAAGCTTGTGTGCAGCCATGAAAGGCTGGGATGCAGACTCAGCTCAGCTCTCAGGACTGACTAACCGCTTCCTCCCCTTTATTTCTTTCTGTGTCCCGGTTGTTAGAGTGTAATAGGCCCAAGTCATCCTAGCACAGGGCCCACAGGAGTCAAGGTAGTCAAAGACCCTTTTTAGTGACACCGAGGTGGGGTGAGGACATGAAAGCAAAAGGAAAACCCATAGCAGGGTGTTGTGCACTGAATTCTGCCACTCTGTCCCTTTCCCCAAACCTGCATGTTGAAACCCTACCCTTCTTCGGTGAGGTAGTGTTTGGAGATGGAAATTCTGGAAGATAATTAAGTTTAAAGGAGGCTCTGATAGATGAGGACTTCATAGCAGCCAATTTGATAGATGGGATACAGGCTGGGATACAGACTCCTCTCAGCTCTGGAAGGTGTGGAAGGTAACCGGATCATGGGCTGCTGCAGTCATCAATAGATTCACTGCTGACTGCTGTTAGGAGGTTTGACGTGGTCACTGGGCTGTGACCTGGAAGTACGCGTCTCCCTCTCTGCCTCCTGGCCGCCATCACGAGACCTGCTCTCCTCTCGGACAGCCCTTCTATGATGCTGGTTCTGCCGTTGAGTCTGCCAACCATGGACTGAAACTTCTGAAACCGTGAGCCAAAGAAATTTCCTCTCCTTTAAACCGTGGGTGCTGGGTATTGTGCCTCAGCATGAGAAAGTGACTAAGACAAAGTGTTTTCAGTGAAGTCCATGCTTGGTATCTCAAAGATCAGCATCGGTGTGGAAACCAGCAGGACTCTATGGAAGAACCCACGTCAGAGTTCTTCAGGCTGCCACGGAGGTCTGCTCCTTGGGTCTGCGGGGCTGAGATCCTCCTCCCACTCATCTTCAGTGCCAGCAATGGAGCACCGAGTCCTTCTGATGCTGGGAATTTCTGACCTCCTCTGAGGATGCCTTTCTCTACTTCCCTCTGGAGAAACTGCACTGCTCCTCAGGACTCCTCAGGTTAGACTGAGCCCATCCAGATGGTCCAGGATAATCTTCCCGCTTCAAAGTTACCATGTTAATTATATTTGCAAAACCCCCTTTGCCGTGTGGCATAACATACTCCAACTTTTCAAGACTAACATGTGAACAGCACCTGCTCCCCAAAGATCCATGTCCTTTCCAAATACAAAATACTTTAACCCATCTCGAGGTCACCAGAGGTCGCATCCTATTATGGAATC
>RJWT010038603.1:0-12840 GCA_004365215.1 Cuniculus paca | reverse complement strand
CCAAATTTATCTTATGAGAAAATTGTGAAGACTTCTGCAACTGTAAAATTATGAAGATGTTCCTATCAAATGATTCTGCAATTAAGATGTCAAGTTTCTGTAACATAAAACAAGAACACTGATTCAAGAGAGCATATGGAATCAAGTTGCTACTACCAAAAAGTAACTTGTTATAGCCCGCTTCACTCATTCGGTTGACAAAGAAAGTATAGAGCCCCTTTTGTTTAACTGTCTTAATGCAGACAAGCCTGGTATCTGCCAAATAATCCTTTCAAGTTCTTCATATTATACCTTCCCTCCCATTCCATTTCTTCTCAGTCTTGCTAAAAAATTGGTCTGAAATTTGATCATTTATTTCATCTTTTTCCCACCTTTCAAGTCTGTTTCATTGCTTCATAGTATGTTCTGTGCTGTACTGAATGCTTCTAGGCTTGATGTAACGATGTTTCTTAGCCAAATTTCCACAGCCACTTTTACAATGTTCATCTTTTATGCAGCATAGCACCATGTTTAACATGTTTCTGCTGGCTTGAATCACCAGCGGTCCATGCATGACAGCCCCCATTCCATGCCACCCGATGCTTCAGAGCCACCCAGCAGCAAGACATATGAATTATGGCTGTTGTGAACATGTTAAACATACTGGATTGCCATTTACTATCTGGGTGACCCCAGGCAAGTCACCGCATGTTAACTAACTCTGCTTCAGTTTCCCATTAGTAAAATTAGGATAACATTTTGTGTCTACCTTATAGTATTCCTGTTAAGAAAAAAATGAGCTAATGTACAAAAAGCATATTTAAGTATTATTTTCATACTGTTTACCAAATTCTAATCTCAACATTTTATCCTAAGGTATTTTTGTATGGTGGAACCATAATTAAGTTTTTCTTCTCTGAATCTCGTTAAACTTAACAATGTGCTAATTAAACACAGTTGTTTAATTAATGTTGGGTGCTCTGGAGTTGTTCTGAAGGAGTTTTGTAATTGTCCTCTTGTCAATCTGCACATCTATATTTTAAGTTCCTAACAGTTAACAAAACTATCAACCAAACAAACAAAAAAACACCCTTAATAATAATGGAGAATAAACAGGTACTCCAGATGGACTCAGATAAGGATTAAAAATTCTACTCTATAGTAATTTGAATCAGCTGCTAATGGTTAACAAAAGCACTGTTGCCCTTTAGATAGTAGAGAGCCAAGATCAACTAATCTTGCCTATTCTGATAGTAAACAGGAGGCACTCAGTTTTTCTTTATCAATATGGAACTTCACCCTAAGGAGACCATTCTTTCAAGGAAATTTACTTGAACCTACATTGTTTATAACATTTAACAGGAATTATACATTTTATTCTATAATGTATCTATGTTTGATTTTGTTTAAAAATAGATTTTTCCCCTAGTATGAGTAAAATTCTTGCTCCAGGGAGTTGCAACATGTGTATCTATTCTACAGTTTCTGCAGCTTCTACTCTCTACTGCCTCCAGGTGCAGACCTACCTCATTTCAAGAAAAACAATCCTAGCCTACATCTCCTTACACAATACCACTTTCCACCCTCTAAAAATTACTCTCAGGATAGCCAGAGAAGTTTGTCAGATACAAAAGTATAAAAGCAGTACCTACATTTTAATAGTGCTTAGGTCTTTGTAAAATTGTTTCAGTCTTATTTAATATTTATGTTAAAATATCAAATTCAATCGTCATATTGGAATATGTATCAACTAAATCCTGCTGAAGCCTGTAAGTGAATTTTCACTTTTCTCCAAAGTGCAAATGTGCTGGGAGAACAGTTACAAGAATTAATTCCATTAAATTTCCAAAGTACGTTAATGCATTCAATAGGATACAGTAAATGTTTATGCTACGGTTATCAGGTATGGTTACAATACCTCTGGACACAAATCCATGTTCCTCTTAAACTTTTGTTTTTAATTTAAATGTTTTATATTCTAACTATGCCACTACTGTCCTAGGTCTACTTGTAACAACAAAATTGTGCAATGGCTTTGTGTTTCGATCAAAACAATTCTCTGGCAATGCCTTTCATCAAATGAAATTCCAGGCCTATATGATTTCTACCATAGTAGACTTTCATGTCAATAGGAATGGTAAGTTATATAAAACAAAATCATTGACCTATTACTTTATGCGATAAATCCTTAATACAAAATAAGTGGTAAAGATAGTTATCCAAGTAAAAAGTGCTGACACTTGCCTTTTTAAACCCGTAATTTGGAAGTGTAATACTGCTGCACCACCATATACTTAAGCGCAATCAGGACTATGCTATTCGATACTTTCCAAATTCATGCAGAGCACAGAATCAACCCAAAAGAACCCCTCGAGCCGAGAGAGGCAGTAGGACGTGGCTCAGGTGCTTGGCGGGCTCTTCAGAGAAGCAGGAAGGACACCTGGGGGGCCAGGAAGACCAGTGGCAACCTCACGCACAGCAGACCCCACAGGTGAAACCCTCGGAAAGTCGATGGGGAGCAACTGGGCTGATTTTGTTTTAGGAACAGGGATACGTACAACAAACTCGTGCTGGCGTGGACAACGCTTCTACAACTGGGAGCTTTCTGCCAGGGCTAGGAAAAAGGCATGGCTGGGGTACAGAACGTTCAGGAGCACGGAGATGATCATCTCTAGCTCTAGAGCACTACTTACCGTGACCCCCCGACCCAGTTCATCTCTCCACACCTTCCCAAAGAGAAGCCACTAATATCCCAGTGGGTGGAGCTCAAACCTCTCAGCTCTGGGCCACGCCGCCACCTCGCAGGTCTCTCGGACCAGCCGCCCGACGCGCAAACTCCCAACACGCCCTGCGCCTGGAGAGGCTACTTCCGCTCCAGAGCCCAGGCGCAAACTCCCGACAGCCACCGCGCACCGGAAGACGCTCCTTCCGTTCTAGAGCTTGAGGGTAACCCTAGGCCTCCTCTACGGCTGCCTGAGCTTTTCCTGCAGAGGCCAGATGACCTGATAGACGTGGGGGAAGCTGTGGGCCTGCAGTCTGGCTTGAGTTCCACTCATCACGGCTCAGTGGGATTGGCTACGGCTTTCTGACTCCTCCAAGGCAAGCCTAAATACCTGAAAATATCTGATGTGGCTCGAGGTTTGAAACACCATCATCACCATAATTCTCTATTGGCCTCGTCTTTTTCAAGTCAGAGCTGACTTGGAAAAGAAAAAAAAGCAAGGTTAAAGTTACAGATCTCTGACTCTTAAAAATCGTGTTTCTATTACCAGGTGTTATTCCAAATTTTTTACATATTCTTAATGTGCGGTTTGAATATTTAGTGAAACATTTGTTAAAAGAAGCATCACACCCTAGCCATTTACTGTATATTCTGTACATTTTGTGAGTTTTTGAGACAGCTTAAATCAAATTTTAATAAGCTCCATATGCCCAAAGACTTCTAAAATTCCTTACTGGATAAAAAGTAATTCCAAAACAAAAATCGGATTTTGCTGTTCATTTTATATTATGCTTGTATCACAAAGCATTTATCTTACAAAGTGTTCTCTAATACAAGATGTGAACGAACAATAATACAGTAAACGTTTAAGTTTTTAAAAATTTGATTATGGTAAAACACATACCCATTAATCAGTGTGTAACCTCTGAATTAGTGGTATAATACATTTTCCCTTAAGTCATTGGGACATACTACCTGAAATAGAATTACATCCCAGGGTAGACATCTTGTTTAATATACATCCTAATTTTTATAACAAAAATTCACTAACATATATCTGCAATTGAATTAGTCCAAGTGAATTCTGCTTGTCAAAGTAAATTAGCCCTCTGCATGAAATGGCCGTTGGTTTTCAGTAACTAAAGCCATGCAATCAAACATGAGCAATGGCCTTGTGTGTCGGCCTTTTCTACTTTCACCACCCTAAAATTTGTTGACTGAATTAACTGTAAAAAGAAATACTTTCTAGTAGGTTGTCTGATTTTTTTTTCTTAATTGTATGTTAAAGGATATCATGGAGAGATTGACCAATTTGTTGAGGAGTAGCAAACTGAGAGTTGAATGGAAACATCTCTTCTCCCTGACTAAAATCATTGCTTTTCTCCCAGTCACAGAGAGGTGACAAGAGTGGGAAATTAAACTAAGAAAATATTAATGTATGTGACACATGTTTGGATAAGATGTTTACTTGGTTTTCCTTCATAGGAAAGGACATCTTCTTAGAAACAAGATACTGTATCAAGTAGTTATGTGTGATAGCTGAAATGTTGACCTAAAAGCTGATCTTCATATTGTTTATGCCTCCATGAGTAAGACTAACATGACTGATAGATAATAACAGTCAAGCACTGTGCTATTTTAGGACCAGTGCACCGATTAGGTAATCTCTTGAGTCAGTAAATAGTTAGAAAAAACAATATGATACAGATAGAATACTATTTAGCATTTTGAGAAGGAAATTAATTCGATGATAAGTCATCCTCTTCCTTACAAAAAAACCTGATGTTTTACAGGTTATTAGGCACATGTATGTAGAGTTTCTAATGCATGTTCTCTAATATATATGTGGTCCTGCTGTTACATGGGTATTGGTACCATCCATGAGAATATTATACTTTTGAGTAGAGCAATTTTTGAATTATTTTTAGTTATTTAGAAAATGTTTATTTTTTTCATGTAGACGTAATTAACAGTTGAGAAGCTTGAGTGTAAATTAAACTATATACTACAATAACAAGTGGAAGTTTTTTAACCTTTTTCTAGTTCAGAATTCAAATTAGAGTAACATTTTCTGTGTGTTAATTGCATACTGCTAGTATGAAAAAAAAGAAGCACCCTAACTTAATTTCTTCCAAAAATAGTTTGTGCAGTCCTGCCTTGCTTAACAATGGGAATACCTTGTGAGAAATTTATCTCAGATAGTTTTGTCACCATGAAAACATCTTAGAATATACTTACACAACACTAGGTGGTTTACGTAAGTCACATCAATGGCTTCTTGATGCAGTCAAGAAATTTAACACAAAATACATGAGGCTGCGTCTGGCATCATGTAGCATACTATTTTATAATAGACTATTTTTTTTAATCACATCTCAGCCTTGTGACTAAGGTCAAGTGTACAATAAACTTTTTTTTAATAAGCAGAATATATTTATTGAGAGAAAGAAAGCTTCTGTCTGAGAGGGTGGGTTGCCAAAGATTCTGGCTTTTCAAGAGACTTTTATAGAGTAAAACCACGAGATGAGATGGATCCAAGATGGGGAAAACCTGGGAATTCGTAAGGCAAACGGGCATGAGGTGGGACAGAACTATGGTCAACCAATAAGATTAATCGTTCAGGTAAAATTGACCAAATCAGGGACGAATAGGGAAGCAAGTCACATGGCAAGCAAGCACTCTTAAGGATCAGTGACTCTTCCTATAGGGGGTTGGGATGGTCTGGTCAAGGTGATCCATACCTACAATAAGCTTTTTAAATGTACATAGAAGGAGTACACTGTAAAATAAAGATAAATGTGTAATAAATACATAAACCAGTAACATAGTTATTCAATCTCAACTATTACCTATGTGTGCTGTGCTTTTGTAGAACTGGCAGCATAGTAGGTTATTCACACCAGCATTTTGACAGCAATGCATTGCAGTGCATTGTACTGTGACATTACAATGGCTATGATGTCATGAGAATTTTGCAACTCCATTAATGATCTTATGTGACCACTGCCATAGCTGTGGTCCACTGTTGACCAAAACATTGTTATGTGGTGTGTGACTCTGTTTTATTCTAATTGCCTGTATTGCTTTGTGTCATCTTAAATCCTTTCTTTTCATTCTCGGAAGCTTTGAATCTAGTCTCAGATTTTAGGACCAACCCTGACTCTTATGAACAGGATAGAATGAAAGAGAAGAGGGGAGTTTAAATGATTAAAATGATTAAAGTGAGTTCTGTGCCTGAGATCTCAAGTGAGATCTCACATTGATCTTTTCCACAGTCCTAGCAGCTAAGCCTTCACTGTACCTCAATTCTTGTAAGTAAATTTTTATCTTGATCACTTTCCTCATTCCCAGTTCCTCTCACAAGTTCCTGTCACCCAAGGCATTTAAAGCTTGTTCCTGCACGGTCTTATTACAAGTTGGTAAGCTGGCCGACCGACAGTTAAGTGCTGACCTGTTTAGATTTCTAGTGCTTTTTGCTTCCAGATTGCCCACTCCCCTGCTCTTCCCCGATATGGCTGCCCCTGGTTATTTGTCAGTAATGCAAACCACTTGTCGTGACTGCCAGCTGCTGTCTCATGCAGGAATCCTTCTATGTACCATGTTCTGCCTGACTGAACATCCTGCCATCACCCCATCAGGCTAACCCTGGCCCCTAACCTGTCCTGTTACTGTGTTTAGCTGACAGGAGATGTGACATAAGTGATTAAAATTTACCAATGTAAGGCAGTCTTATTTTGCTTGTCCTAAAAGCTTGATTTGAGAAATAAAAGGTTTTGACAATAACCACTGTGACCCTACTATGATCCTTACATATAGGAAGTCTTAATAGAATGATAAAAATAGGATATGGCCAGATGTCAAACTTGTATAAATTTGTCATGCATATATTAGTAAATCTGCTAAACTGAATGTAAACAAACATGCAGCGATCCTTATAATTAATATAGCAAAGAAGAGTTTTAAAAGTTTGAGAGTATTTGTACTTATAAAAGTGAGGATAGTACTTTATTCACAATAAACTGAATAATTAAGGTCATTCAACGTTGGAATAGGTTTTATATTCTATTACAGAGGTTTGCAAACTTCTCTAAAGGGCTAGATAGTAAATATTTTGGTCTCTGTTGCAGCTGCTCTACTCTGCTGCTATTGCATGAAAGAAGCCATAGACAAGAAGAAAATAAATGTGACTGTGTTCCAGTAAAACTTTTGTAAAAGACAAGGAGTAAGGACCTCAAAAAGCCTTTTCTCCTTCATTTCCCAACTCCTCTTGTACACCCAAATAGTTCCATTTTGATTTTAGGCTGACATAACTCCATGTAAAAACACAAGGGAGTGGTAGGAGTGAATCATTGCGCTCATTCATTTACTGGTCACCTGGTAAACAAATAGGAATGCATCAGTGCTGTTACTAAGAATAACAGATACAGAGCTGTGAGATTTTATTCTAAGGAGAAGTAAATGTAAGGTCACAGTAGAAAAAGGAAGAAGAACTACAGGTGTAGCAAATAGTTATTTTCTGTATTACAGACAACTTCTCTCCTGTTTATTTACCTACAAGGAACACCCTCAGTGACAACTTATGTTCTGGGACCAGATGTGAAATCATAAAACAAGAAAGGAAAGGAAAGAAAAAGAGATTCCAGTGCTTAAGTGTTTGATACTTTTTCTCCAGTGCCCCTCCCACTTGTCACTTTCTTCTCTGACCCCTTTTCATACTGGCTTTACATCACTCCTCTTGTCTCTCCTCATTTACCTCCCAGGATTCTTTTCCTTAGACTCATTAAAGCTCTTGCAAATCTTCCTTTCTGCTTGTCTTCCTCTTGTGTCTACAAAAAAAAAACAAAAAAATCCTTGGAGAAAGGATGCATATTCTGAAACTCGTGCAGGTTTCCAAGTGACACTGAGCATGCTCAGTAGCTAGAACAGGTTTTGTTCACCAGCAGCTGGCCTGATTCGACCTCTCCAAAAATAGACATTTGACTCTCTGAACTCCTGTTTAAGGATGTAATTCGTTTTGCTCGCTCCTCATTCTCAAGGTTCAGAGGGAAACAGCGAGGATTCCAAGGTCCCACCGTCCTCACAGCCAATGAAGGGCCAGCGAGGGAGGAGCCTGGCGCAGCTCGAGCTTCTAAGGAAATCATCCTCCCTCCGTGCCTGGCATCTGAGTCCTGCTGCATCTGTCACAGCAGAACAAAATAATAAAGCAGTACAGGAGAAACGCTGAATGCTTTGGGATGCTGTAGCACTTTCTGAAACATTTGCTGAGGGTTCCCGTGGAGCACGATCTTTTAAATGAATTCTTTTTGAAGCTGGTTCGGGTAACTGGGAAAATGATACATATGCTAAATACAGCCACTGATCGAGTGAAATGGACCAGATCCGGTGTTGCTAAGAGGGCTGCCTGCCTGGTGGCTGCGGCATATGCTCTGAAAACCCTCTATCCCATCGTTGGCAGGCGTTCGAAGCAGTCTGGCCAAGGGAAGAAAAAAGAAGCTTGCCGGGTTGCGGAGAACAGAGAAGTACTGCACTGCACCGAGACCATTTGTAAAAAACCTTCTCCCGGCGTGAATGCAGATTTTTTCAAACAGCTACTAGAACTTCGGAAAATTCTCTTTCCAAAACTTGTGACCACTGAAACAGGGTGGCTCTGCCTCCACTCGGTGGCTCTAATCTCAAGGACCTTTCTGTCTATCTATGTGGCAGGTCTGGATGGGAAAATCGTGAAAAGCATTGTGGAAAAGAAACCTCGGACTTTCATCTTCAAAATAGTCAAGTGGCTTATGATTGCTATCCCTGCTACGTTTGTCAACAGTGCAATAAGGTACCTAGAGTGCAAGTTGGCTTTGGCCTTCCGAACTCGCCTTGTAGACTACGCTTATGAAACCTATTTTACAAATCAGACTTATTATAAGGTGATCAATATGGACGGGAGGCTGGCAAACCCTGACCAGTCTCTTACCGAGGATATTATGATGTTCTCCCAGTCTGTGGCTCATTTGTATTCCAATCTGACCAAACCTATTTTAGATGTAATTCTGACCTCCTATACACTCATCCAGACTGCTACATCTAGAGGTGCAAGCCCCACTGGGCCTACCCTGTTAGCAGGACTTGTGATATATGCCACTGCTAAAGTGTTGAAAGCCTGCTCTCCCAAATTTGGTAAATTGGTGGCTGAAGAAGCTCATAGAAAAGGCTATTTGCGATACGTGCACTCCAGAATTATAGCCAATGTGGAAGAAATTGCCTTTTACAGAGGACATAAGGTAAGATGGAAATTAAGGTGATGAATGAAATGTGAGACTGTTCAGCCTCTGTAGTGCTAGCTACCATCTGTTGTATTGTTAACGGATCCACTTGCTTAGCATTTTGCATTCCTTTGATATCTAACCTTGTATTAAAATATGTACTTCATTGTCCTTTTAAATCACAAGTTGTTGAATTATGAGTGCAGACTTTACTAAGGTTTCATCAGAATAAAATTTCTACACTTCAAGAAATAACCAACATAGATTGTTACTCAAATACGATCAAAATTATCCGAAAGTATTTTCTTAAAATTTAAATCCTACTTAGTAGATGGTCTTAAAATGTGAAGAAAATATATACTTGGAAACTTAAGAATAAACATCTTTCTATTGAGAGAAAATTGAGGAGTATAGTCGTTGTTGTTTTTGTTGTTTCTTTGTAGCTGACAAGGGGGAAACGCCATGCTTTCATATAGGGGACAGTTTTGATGACTTTGCATGTCTGATTAATAATGACCTGTTCTAAGAATTATAAGGACACTGTCTCACAAAAATGCCATTTCCATTACTCTTAATTCATGTTCAACACGAATATTATGACACAAAATAAGAGGTAAAATTAAATTTTGTTTAGCTTTAAAGAAAAAGCTAAAATAAGTGAATAAATGAACAGAGGAAAGGAAGTTCCAGAATATTATTTTAAGTTGTATTAAAATTAATCCAATTACATAAATTTGTTGCACATAAAAGTAGCATTGAAGGTGATGTTTGTGAAATGAGTTGGCAAATGAAATATTGACATACTAAAGTCAAAGATGGTATTTTAATGATCAAGCAGAATTATTTACTTTATAAAGCATCAGCAGTTATCAGAGTTTTATAATACCAAAACCAGCTGGACAATTTAGAACCTCTACTCCTACTTGAAAATTGGCCTCAGTATGTTACATTAATTATGCTGATTTATCATTGTTTTCGAATAATTTAATACAAAAAGTAAATTACAGTGTGCTGTTTCTTCCTTAAAGAGAAATTCAAAATTGAGTAAGTTCGAAAGTGATGTCAATCCTATATATGTCATATATTTTTTATGAGCAGAATATATTTATTGAGAGAAAGAAAGCTTCTGAGAGACAGAAGGGATTGTCATATGTTTATTTTTAGATATTTGGTTGTAATCAAGAATAATATGAATCTAACATTGTTTATACATGTTACAAATGTAATTTATTGTTAGTATCTTATAATTTTGAAATCATAACTATAAATCATATAGATATGCATGCTAAGCAAGTGTTGTACCATTGAGCTATATCCCTGCCCATTTATATGTATTTCATACTTAATTTTTTCAAATAATACAAGTGTAACCAAAACCAAGTAATGATTAATTCTAATAATCTGCTTTGGTTGGTTGTTAAGACTTGTAAATAATACTACACTAAGTAAAAGAGAGTAATATAGTATATCCATGTAATTATATAAAGTCCTCAGGCATATGTGGTGTATTCATTGCTCACACTGAATTAATTCTAATCTATTTCCTTCTATAGGTAGAAATGAAGCAACTCCAGAAAAGTTACAAAGCTTTGGCAGATCAGATGAACCTTATTTTATCCAAACGCTTGTGGTACATCATGATAGAACAGTTCTTGATGAAGTATGTTTGGAGCGGCTGTGGACTAATTATGGTGGCTATACCTATTATCACTGCAACTGGCTTTGCAGATGGCGGTAAAGACATTTATGCTTAATATTAAATATATAGTTAACATTGTTTCTCCTGAAGGTGTTGTTGATCGTTTTGTGTGAGTGAAACTGTGTATATAGCCAGTATTCTGGGTTTTTAACAGTCAGAAAAAAATGACAAACTTTGCAGTGTTCAGTAAAGAGACTGGGAGTAAAGAAGGGAGACAAGTGACTAGGAGGACGTTTCCAATTCTAAAATGTTTTGGAGATCTCTGATAGTGTTTCTGGGATTCTGCTTTGAGGAGTTTTAACTGTACTGCCTAATAGAATGGTTCTCTAGTTTACATGTGTCCTCAAAACAGTACCTCCTGAAAAAGGATAAAGTATAACCAAGAAGACCATGCTTCATTCTTCAAGTCCATTGTGTTTAATCTGTAATATTCTATAATTGAATTTGCCCTGATTTGCGATTTGTAAAGTTGGTTGGGTACATCAGGAATGTTGTTTCAGAGTTCTTAAATGTTGTGGTGTGAGATTTCCTCTACTTGTAGGTGGTACCCATTGCTCCCTATGTAGCACGATTTAGTGGTATGGTTTGTAGGAGTTATCAAGCTATAGTTGTCTGATTCTATCCTATTGCTGCTGCAGCAGTTTTTACCAATATTTTTCATCCTTCACAATAACTAAGAAAGAAGGGCAAAGAAAAAAATGTTAAAACAGCTTGGATCTTAATTGGCAGGAGGGGAGGGAAATTACCATCAGCTTTCCACATCCATTGTTTCCATCCAAGAATTCAACCTATCACAGATGAAAAAATTTGGAAAAACTATGTCTTTAACCTGTACTTTTTTGTTTTCATTGCTCCCTAAAGGATATAGTAGAATAACCATTTATGTAGCATTGATATTGTGTTAGGTATTACCAGTAGCCTAGAGATGACTTAAAGTATGTAAGAGGATGTAAATTGTGTGCAACTACAACCCCATTTTATATAAGGCACTTGAGCATCTGTAGATTTAGTATCTCCAGAGATTCCCCTTCCCCTGTGGATACCAAAGGATCGCTAATTGAAGTGGAGTATTTTCTACTCTTGGTTCAAAATAAAACATCCTCTTTAAAACGCACTTGAGCAAAATTGGTCTTAGTGTTGAAGGAATCAGACCAAAGCACAGGCTTCATAGCAAGGAAGAGTTCTGTTCAGATCTTCTCCTGCTTTTCCTGTAGATCCTCTCAGCCATAGTAATGAACCTCCCCAAACCTCAGTTTCCTTATCTATGAAATGAGAATCAGAAAGGCTACTGCAGAGGATTATTGTTTGGCTATAGTAGAATGATGTTTATAAAATACAGAATGTGTTGTACTTGATATATGGTGACAATTTTTACTTAGAAAACAAAAGACATGAATAAAGTGACAGAACTCACACTATTTTTATAGTTATTATGGTGTATAACTAATGATTAATATTTATTTAGGGCGAGCTAATAAAAACAAGTTAAAAGACAGTTTTCTTCAATATTTTGAAACGGTGATTTAGTGCTTTATCATTGCCAAATTAGAATAATTCTTAATCTAAAATTTTTTATTTAATTATGATTTGTCAGTTCTTCTTCATGGTAAGCACTATATACATACCAAATATACTCCATAACTAGACTGTCCAATAGAAGCCTTTTTAGGCCATTGGGAAAAATGAATTGTATCTGTTGTTGTACTTCCAAAATTTATCAAAAAAGTACCATTAAAAAGTTTATATTGAAAAGGTATTGTTAGTATTTTACACGTAATCCCTTTATGGTGAAATAAATACCTTTTCAAAAGACTGTTAGAAAGGGCTGGGGATCTAGCTCAGTGGCCTAAGTGCCTGCCTGGCAAACGCAAAGTTGTGAGTTCAATACCCCGTCCTGGAAAAAAAAAAAAGGACTATTAGAGTACAAAAGACACTTAAAACCCTACAATTTTAAGGTTGGTTTACTTAGAAATTTGACAAAATGTTTATTAAAAAGGAAATGACTACTATTAATCTGTTATCATGATTTGAAATTCAGATGGTATTCATAGTTCTGATTAGTTTCATTTTATTCTGATTTGTTTGATTTTATTATACTTGATGGCATGGACAGCTATTTTAAAGATAACAAAATATATAATTGCAGCCATCGAGGATGTCTACTTATCTTGTTTAGAAACCCTGTATGGCTT
>RJWT010038602.1:0-12832 GCA_004365215.1 Cuniculus paca | reverse complement strand
AGAATCTCTCCTACAGAACAGGTGATATCTCTGAACCTTTCCAAACTCTTCCCACAATCCATTTCCAAAACTCTTGAACCAGATGGTAAGGTATAGTTGCATCAACTGCCCCAGTCCTCTGGTACCAATTCTGTCTCGGTTACTTTTCTCTCATTGCTGAGACAAACACCTGACACCCAAAATTAGGGAAGAAAAGGTTTATTTAGCTTACAGTTTCTGGAGATTTCAGTCCATAATCAGCTGACTCCAAGGCAGAGTGGCATGGCACTGGGGTAACACTTCAAGGCAGCAGCCAGAGCAAAAGAGAAAAAGCAAGCCTCCTCTTTTTCCTTATATTGTACACAGGCAACACCCACCCCCCCAGTTTGCAGGTGGGAATCCTCATCTTCCTGCTGCTAGCAGTGCCACTGTGGAAGATGAGTTTTTTTCGCTGAGGGTACAAAGAAATTATTGAAGCCAAGAAAAACCGGAAAGAGAACGAAGACAGTTGGGTCTGTGTCCCAGAAAAACCAGTGACCTGCCATGCCAATCATGTGACCCAAGTCCACTAGCCCGTTGTTGTTGATCTTTATATCTTCCATATTTGGAAGAAAAGAATCTTCTCCAGATTTTTTGGAGGCCCTAGTGATGTTGTTCTCTTTCTCATTCTTTCAAGCCCAGATGCTAACCTGAGGCAGCCGATTCCACCGGCCAGGTCACAAGACCAGCGCCACCACCACTTCCTGTGTCAAGAGAACTCTGAACTTTGGAAAGCAAGCTTCAGAGCCGAGCAATATTTATGGGTGCAGCTCAATGATCAACCTTCAGGGGCAAACGGTTATCTAAAAGTATTTTTATAAATATTAGCCTTTTATACTGATCATCTGTATTTGTGCATTGATGATTTATTTCTATTAAATAGTTATATAATTCACTCAAGCACTGATATCTGGCCTGACATCTTGGAAACATACACATTCATATTCAAATTTTAAAGGATAAAAATCTCATTGTACTTTGGAACTTCCTGTTCAAAAAGATGTGCAGATGAACTAGATATGGCAAGACCCCAAAGAGAGTTCACATTTTTATTGTTGGAATCAAGTTTGGAGTCATATATTAAGGAGCTCTTACGTGTTTTTTTTCAAATGTACCTTGCCTTGGAAGATTCCCAACAGGCATTCAGATGGAAACCCTGATTCCTAGCAGCACGTCTACTCTGCATCACCTCTCTGCAGCATACATCTCACCCTCCTTCTAATTGAGTTGACAGATAAAAACTTGGAGCAGTGCTACACGGTGATCTGTAAATGGCAGAGCAGTGTCTCATCCTGCACACCACAGATCAATGTTCACACCCCACAAAGACTAAATCAGCCCTTCAGTCCCCCTCCCCGGCAAAGACTGTCTGAATGCTGTGTGAGACATTGCCTTTTCATGGTACATTAGTTCGCAGGTCTCCATTTCCCTTACCATTCTTGTCATCCCCAATTAGTGGTAATTGCAAATTTCTTCCTAGAGATGACCATCCAACCTGTCCTTTTATTACTCTTATTTTCATAGTGTTTTAGGTATGATTCCCAAGAAGCAGACCCTAAATAAAAAACAAAACAAAACAAACAGAAAATTGGTCTTTTCCAAGGAGAAGGCTCTGAGTAAATTTTACAAAGATTATTTGAACCATCTTCCTCTTAGAACTGAGATCTTTTTCATTCTTTACCTTTGAGTCTGGTGTGGCTCTTGAAGCAGACACGGGGAAAGTACAGGGGATATTTTTTTATAAATTGGGAGAATTAACAAAAATTTGCTAGAAAAAAATCTGCATAACAGCAGTAAACTTTATTTTTCTGGTGCTCAATAAATATCTAAAGGAATTCTTGATTCTAGAAGAAACTGCGAAGAATTTGAAAGTAAAATTTAAAAAAAAAAAACTGTATTTAAAAAATTAGGACGGGGGATCTAGCCAAGCGGTCTAAGCGCCTGCCCGGCAAGCGCAAGGTCGTGAGTTCAATCCCCGGTGCTGAAAAAAAAAAAAAAAAAAAAAAAAAAACTGTATTTGAAAGTAAAATTTTCCATTTAAATTACATGTAGTAAGGCATTCAAAACTATAACTCTGTTTCCTTAAGTATCACATTACATCCTAAATCATATAACTTATTAAAACATTGTTCTGCTATTAATGTTTGTGCTTCTTATCTAACATAAAAATAAATTTAACTATATCACACCCAAAAATCTTTATTTAGTTTTTAAATTTTAAAAAGTTGACCATGTTTTACTAATTTGTAATAATATGTCGCCATCTGGTGGTATAAATATTACACTGCAGGCAAAATATCCTATAGGGTTTTACATTTAACAACTACTTTCTAAATACCTTTTCCATTCACTCTTAAACATATTATACAAGGAATCATTACCAATAAAAATAAATAAATCTTGAATCTGCTAAATAATTTAGACTTTAAAATGAGTTGTAGAAAATTTTTACAGTCTGATAAATGTTATACCAAAGTTTTATAATAAAACTGTTCATCAATTGGCTCAAATGACATTTCTTAGTGCCTCCTTTGGATCAGTCACTGTTCTCCATACTGGGGATACATAATTAAATAAGCAAAAGCCTTAACTTCATGGAGTTTATGTTCTACTGCAGAAAATGAAAAAAAAAATTTCAATCTAGAGTGTAAACTCCATAAGGGCAGGGTTCTTTTCTTTGTTCATGACTCAATCCCCAGCTCCTAGAACAGGACCTAGCACGCAATAAATATTCCATAAAGATTTACTCAGTGAAAAAATAAATAAATAAGACTGTATATTGTGCCAGGAAAGGAAAATAAAGTAATAAAAGCTGTCATACAAATGCTAAAAATAACAATGAAAAAATCGAGTGACCACAGAAGAATATGCTGATATTTTTGCAGTTACCCAAGCAAAGATCTGAAAGATGTATGTGAATTGTATACTCACTGGGAGAACATTATTACAGGCAAAGGGAAGAGTAGGTAGAAATCCTTGAGGAAGGGAGTTCCTCTGGCATGTTTGAAGAACATAAAAAACCCACTTTTCTGATATACAAGGAACAACAGAGCAAAATAAAAGAAAACAGCAAGTAAGGAGATAGGTCTTTTTTTAAATGGGAAACAATCTGTAGATGGAGAGAGGAGGGAGGAGGAGGGTGAATGAGAAGGGATGAAAAAAATTAAGACATGATCTATACATATACCAACTCTCCACAAGGAATGTAATCATAATGTACTGCAAACATGTATGAATAAAAAATAAAAACTTCAAAAAAGAAATTCAGAGAAGAAGCAGGAATGAGAGTATATATAAGGACTTGAACTCCATTTAAGGAATGTATTTTACTTAAAGTAAAAAGTAAGGCCATTGAAAGATTTTTATATGATCTACTTTATTTTCACTATAATAATCATTTCAATAATTATATCACAATATCATGTTATATCTTTAAATATACACAGTAAAGTTGTTAAAATATAAATAACTAATAGGACTCCTTGGACTACTGTGACAAGAATAAAACATGGAAAAGTTCATAAGCAGAAAGACCGTTAGGATGCGAATATTCAAAATGTCAGTTTACAAGTAAATGAGACGTTTGCGCTAGAATATAAATCAACATGCGACTTCCTGAATATTTTAGTTACTTCCCTCATTCCTGGGACACCATACTTAACACTCACAAATTAAAGAAGGAAAGTTTCTTTTGGTTCACAGACTGTAGGGGTTTTAGTTCACAGTCAGCGGGCCCCAAAGCAGAACAGCACGGCAGTGAGGGATGGCAGAAAAAAGAGCTCATGGCAAGGCAACTGGAAGCAGAGACAGAGGTCAAGGGTGGAGGGAAGGAGACACATCTTCCAGGGCACAGGCTCAGGCAAGATTTCTTTTTTTTTTTTTTTAATTTTGCAGCACCAGGGATTGAACTCATGACCTTGTGCTTACCAGGCAAGCACTTAGGCCACTGAGCTAAATCCCCAGCCCTAGACCACAGGCTCAGTGACTCACCTCCTCCAACCAGGTTTCACCTCCCAACATTGCATTTAGCTACAAACTAATTCACTGGTAAGTATCAGGACTCCGCAATCCAGTCACATCAAAAACTCCACCTCAGTGGGGACATTTAGAAAATGAACTGTGACACTGCATCAGCAAAGTTTCATGAAGGGAAAATACTGGGCAAACAAAATTACATGTTTAGTGAACTAGTGCATGTGCATTGTGGTATAACCTTTGTTTCAAGGCAGAACATGAGGCTATTCAGTGGATAATACTTTGAGAAGCACTGCTTTAGTCTATAATTGTAATTAGCCAAGGAAGAGATGAATGTTTTTTAGATCATGGTGATAGTATGAACGAAGGAAAATAACTTATTTCTAAATAGCTGGAAATAGATACCTAGATAAGGATACCAATATCTATACACATATTTTCTCACAGATTTTGCTTGTAGATTAAATTTAGGGTTTAAAACAACTACAGTAACAAAAAATAAGTCAAAGGCAACCCCAGTTTCTGAACCTGAGCAAATGGAGCTCCATTTACTGAAATGAGAAATATGGAGTATGGGTCAATTCTAAGGAAAAAATCAGGATATCACTTTGAGGCATATTAACTGGAAATGTATAAATGAAAATATATGAGGCAGGCCACTAGATACATGATTCTGGATTTCAGAAACAAAACCTGAGCTATGTTTATACATAAGTATGTATCATCATTAAATAATGGTATTTAAAGTTTTAAGATCTGATGAGATCACCAAGCAAATAAATTATCTGCCCTATAATGATAACAAAAATATCCAAAGACTGAAATCTGAAATCTGATATATGGAAACTTAGAAATCCAGGAGATGGAAACCTATAGCAATTGGGTCAAATCCAGCCAGCAGTGTATTCCCAGGTAGTCTAATCCAAGAATACTCTTTTACATGTTCAATGATTGTTCAATGAAGAAGTGACCACAGATGGTCCACAAAGCCTAAACTATTTTTCTATGTGACCATTTATACAAATAGTTGCTAGCCTTTGGTCTAAAAGATCTGAGAAAATGTGACAAATGAAGTAGAAAGAAAACCAGGCGAAAATGGCATCCCAGAAGTCAAGTGAAATCAGAGTTTCATAGAGAAGGGAAAAATATCTGTGTCAAATGCTGATGGTAGATCCAGAAAGTTTAAAACTTAGAACTGACTATAGCGTTTAGCAAGGACACTTGTTGTAAAAGGTAGTATACAATGGAATACGTGAACACAGCCTTGACTGTTGTGATAAAAAATGCAAATTAATGTTCCAAATGTTTTTTTCTTGGAAAGATGATCAAAAAAAATGAAATAGTAACTGAAGAGATGAGTAGATTAAGAAATATACCTACTTTTATGCCATGAGAAACACATGAAACTAGTAGAAGTTTTGATGATACAGAATTGAAAAGGGTCAAACACTATAGATCTCTCTGTCTCTCTGTCTCACTCTTACCTGTCTCTGTCCCTATCTCTGTCTCTGTCTCTCTCTCAATTATTAGCACATCTCTCCCATATGTTTTTTATTTATTAGTATGTGTTTGAAATACATAATGTTTACATTCATCTTAGGGAAAGGGTACACATACTTAACATATCTTGATTCTTCATATTCCTCTTCCCCTTCCCACTCACCTCTCCCCATCCATCTCTAGATCTCCTTTCCCCAGTTTCACTGTTGTTGTTTAATTCATGTTTGCAACATGTTAAGATTCCATGCATTTTGGGTTGTTGGCAAATGTACAAGACACATTTTATGTCATGATATGTTCCCTTTCCCACCCCCTGGCTTCCCACTCAGTCTTTTGGTTCCTTTCCATTTGCCAAAGATCTATTTCCCTGTTTCCCTTGGGTAGATGAGAGGTAATGGTAATGGGTAATGGCATAATAAGAAAGTGCTGTAGATAGGGCCAGGGGCAGTCTCCTTACAGTACCATGAAGAAAGGGACAGTACCATCTATGGACAAAGAGTTGAAACACGTGGCAGGAGCTGGTGAATATTGTATTGTGAAGCCTTCTACTTTCTTTTTTTTTTTTTTTTTTTTTTTTGCGGCACTGGGGATTGAACTTACGACCTTGCACTTGCCAGGCAGGTGCTTAGGCCACTGAGCTAGATCCCCAGCCCGCCTTCTACTTTCTTAAAAGTGGAAGATATGCCAAAAGATGACAAAAAGGCTAAGAGATGATCCTGAAAATTTTTAGAAAGAATACATGAACATATTTATTCCCAACATTGGGAGAGAGAATGGCAAAGAAATACTATATTGTTGCCACCCATCGCAAAAGGTTAAAGTAACTAATCATGAATAGCAAGCAGGACATATATCATGGTTGACTATATGAAAGGACAAAGTGCACGGGCATGGACTATGATTAAATCAGGGCAGATGTTAAGAATGTACACTAATATAAGAGGGAGTATATTAGTAGAATGTTATGAAATAGAGTGATTATGGTGATAGACTATGGAATCTAATTTGAATAAAGAAAGAAACAAGGATGTGCTATATAAAGTATATAAAAATGCACTGACTCTTATACATCGGTCTATATGCACTTTTCTCTCTATGTGTTATGTTACTTTGATACATGTAAGTTTCCTTAAATCTAAAAATAAATAAATAAAAAAGAAGAGGACTCCAGAAGGACAAAACATGACTACAAAGAAAACATTATATAGAAAAAGACTACCCAAGTTATTAAAAAGAGACCATATGAGGGACACAGAAACTCTAAGATTGGAGAATATACTTTTAGCGAGAACCTGAAAACATAAGGCTAGATTTGTCACAGAGATTTAATAGAGAATATCTCAGTATATTCTAGGAATTGTATATGTGAAACCTTCAGCAAATGTATTAATACTACTACTCATCCTAATAATTTTGAATTAGTGAAATGAAAATTGATGGTTTCTTGTTTTACAGAATTCAATCATAATAAGATAACTAAGAATCAGAATGCAAAATAATCATAGTGAAATATAATCATAATCAACATAATCATATGAATGTCACACTGAAGTGAAAAAAAATTCAAAGCAAATTAAATTAAGCTAAGCTTGCTGAGGGAGGAAAAAAAAAAGTGCACAAACGAAAGGAAAGAGAAATTGTTATTGAACATAAAGTGAAAATATTTCAAGGGCCCAAAGGAGGTGAAAACTGAGTCTTACCTCACATATAAGATATCCTTGTACTGAGGCATAAATCTAAGGAAACTGATACTGAACTAAAAGTAAATGTGTCCTGTTTGGTTGAAGGCTGTCTGGGAATCAGCATGCAGTGGTTGAAAGAGAAGGAATGGATAAGTTATGTCAGCAGGGTACGCGACAGTTCACAGACCAAGATAAGGCCGTGACCTTGGTATTTCACAATCTGGAGAAAATCTTAAAAGATTTCAGTTGACTGTGTGAGTGGAAGTTAAAAGTCAACCAAATATGTGTCATAAACAAGGGAAAGGAAACTAGAGATGTCTTGCAGTATGCTTAAAATATTGCTACTGAATGCTGGTCACTAAACATAGGGCAAGCTCTAAGTTTATGTATGTTTCTACTTGCCCTTTCTAAAAATTAAAAAACAAGGAAAGTGAACTTCCATTCTCATAATTAAGTATGGTTGCTAGAATAGGGTGAGAAGAGAGCAGCCACACTCTGATAAAGCAAGAGCTGCCTCCTCTTATTTCTCTCTACTTTATCTTGTTAACAGGTACAGTTGCCTATGACTAGAAATGGAAATTTCTTGAGGGAGACTACTATGTCACTAGCAAGCCAGAAAACAGCTCCTCTCACATGAGCCAAGTTCACTGTCTGAAACAATGGCCACAGCTGCTACCCATCGGGAGTTTTATTATGCGGGGCTTCATTTCCTTTCCTGCCAGGCAGCGCTGAGCTTCTCCTGCCAGCACAGTCTTCTTCCTGCTGTTGATTCTCAGCTTTGGGCACCATTACATTACTTCACTCTGTGCTTCCACATGAATTTGAAACTTTGCTTCCTCCTGCTTCCTCTCTCTTGCTGGGTCCTCACACATATCCTCAGATACTTAAGATACAAAAAACAAGAAAGAGGAGTGCGGTGACGCTGTGAAGAGATCTACAGTCCAGCACTTACTGTGCATAAAATTTCATCATGCCTAGAGCTATGAAGAGTACCATGAGTTTGTAACTATCTTCCTTGGGATTAATCAAATAAAGGAAATATAAAAACCTTTTTAAAGAAGACATAAAATTCATCTTGAAGACTACAATTCACATTTCATATTGTTATTTACGTCTCCTGGACCTTTTTTATTTTCAAGTTAGAAGTCCTATTAAAAAGGCAATTATCCCACTTCCCCTTACTTTCTGTATTTCCTAGGCTGTCATTCCATGCCTGTTTATTGAATTATTTGCTTCAGATCCACTCCTGTTCATATAAGAGTCTTCTTGTGACAGACAAACAAGGAAATCTATAGATTTATATCAATAAATTCCTAAGCACCATGTACACTAAATCTAATTTCCAAATAGTTCTAGAAGGCAATGTCTACTCTCTCAAATATTTTTCAAAGTTTTTACTTTTCTCCATCCCTACAACCATTCCTCTATTCCATGCCTTGGACTTTTCATATTAAACAGATTTTAAAAACATTTGTAAATGCATATTGTTTGTCCTATTCCATGCTAGCACTCCCCATGATTATGTGATTTTACACCTAAAACAGCTATATGACAATACCACATATGATTATAATCATACCCTTTCAGATAAAAAAAGAAAAAGAAAAAGCAAGCCTTTGCAATGTTTAAATAATTTTTCTAATAGTCCACTGATGTCAGATCCTGGACCTATTCACAAAGCTGTTCTCCCGGCCTATGAATTTATCTAAATGCTCTATGAATATATTTAAATTATATGCATGTATAATCTCTTGAGATAGCAAGTTCTTTTTTTATTTATGAGAAAAAAAAGACACAGAAAAGAAAAACAAAAAGCATAAGAGACAAACAAACAACAATAACAAACCCAAAACGATAACCCTATAGGTTTTCAAAACAAGATGACAGGAATTTAACAGTGGTTGTAATATTGCATATTGTTACCTTCAAAAAGGTTGCTTAAATTACATGTAGATATGCAAAGTTGATCTAATGAGTATTAACTGCTCTTTTCCAAGAACTAATACAATTAGTAGGATAGTCATTTTAACTATCTTATGTGTATATATAATACAAATTTTTCTCTTTTTCCTTTTCCCTTCCTTCTTTTCTCCTTTCCCCATCCCAGTTACTTTTCCTCTTTGAGTAGTTTCTTACCCTTATACAATATTTATTGTAGATTTTGGATCATATTTGCTCTTTCAGTTTCTTACACTAGGGAGACAATACAGTTATTTACACATGTGAGTTTGATTTATTTCACTTATGAGTATGGTCTCAAGTTGCGTCCATTTACTTATAAAAGCTTCAATGCAATCTTTCTTTATAGCTAAGTAGTAGTCCATTGAATAAAAGTACATCTTTTTTATCCATTGATGAGCACTTGGGTTGTTTCCAAGATTTGACTATTACAAATTGTGCTGCTATAAATATGGGTACACATATATTGCAGTGGTATGATATTTTCAATTCTTCTAGGAAAATGCCCAGAAGTGAGATAGCTGGGTCAAATGAAATCTCTAATCCTAGTTTTTTGAGAAAACTCCACACTGATTTCCACAGTAGTTGCACCAGTCTACACTCCCACAAACAGTGGACAAGAGTTCCTTTTTCTTCACAGCCCCTCCAGTATTTGTTATTGCTTGATTTCTTGATGATAGTCATTCTTTCTGGGGTGAGGTGGAATCTCAGTGTTGTTTTAATTTGCAATTCTCTAATGATCAATGATGCTGGACATTTCTTCATATATTTATTTGCCATTTGTATTTCTTCATGCTTTTATTTCTCTCTCTTGTGTAATTGCTCTGGTTAATGTTTACAAAACTATATCGAATAAAAGTGGTGATAATGGGCATCCTTGTCTTGTTCCTGATTTTAAGTTGAAAGTTTTCAGTTTTTGTCCATTAAGTAAGATGTTGGTTGCTGGTTTGTCATAGATGGCTTTTATCAGATTGAGGGAAAGACCACCTATTCCAATTTTCTGTAGGGTTTTTATCATGAATGAGTGTTGGATTTTTTTCAAAAGCTTTTTCTGCATCTATTGAGATGATCATGTGATTCTTGTCTTTAACTCTGTTTATATGGTGTATCATGTTTATTGATTTGTGTATGACCCACCCCTGAATTCCTGGGATGAATTCCACTTGATCATGGTGTATAATCTTCTTGATGATTTGTTGCAGTTTATTTGCCAGTATTGTATTGAGGTTTTTTGCATCTATGTTCATCAGGGAGATTGGTCTATAATTCTTTTTTGGTTGGGTCTTTCTCTGGTTTTGGTATTAGGGTAATACTTGCTTCCAGGAATGAGCTAGGGAGACTTACTTTCCTTTCAATTTCATTGAAGAGTTTGAGGAGTGTTGACATTAAGTCTTCCCTAAATTTCTTGTAGAATTCATCAGGACCTGGGCTTTTCTTTGTTGGTAGGGTTCTAATTACATTTTCAATTTCCTTAACTGAAATTGGGTTATTCACCAATTTTATATCTTCTTGATTTAGTTTTGGCAATTCATATGTTTCTAGGAATCTGTCCATTTCTTCTGTGTTATCGAACCTATGAGAATAAAAGTTTTGAAAGTAGATATTGATGATCTTCTGTATTTCCACAGCATCTGTTGTGATTTCACCCTTTTCATTTCTTATTGCATGGGTTTGAGCTTTTTCTTTCCTCTTTTTGGTAAGGTTGGTGAGATGGCAAGTTCTTAATGTGTTTCATTTTTAATCTCATTTGTTTATAGCTTAGCACTTTTTAGATTATATTTTTTTAAGCACAATTCTTTTAAACCTTTTCCAGTTCTTCATAATGTTCTTTGAGTCACAAATTGGCATTATAGGTCTCAAATTGGTAAGAAATTTCATGTTCTGGGAGAAGAAGATACTGCAAAGAATCTCTTTTAAAACAGAGCAAGTCATGCTGAACACCATATTCATTAAGAGGAAAGTCTTTTTACTAGTGATATTAAAAAATCAGAAGCTAGTCAATCCAAAATAGATTCTAAAATTTTTATTTGAAAACTAATCATTTCACAGTTTGGCCTGTACTATTTCTAATTATTTAAGAGATCTTTTTATGATTAAATGATTCAATAATTATTTTTATCCCATTATGTATACAAGAAACCAGTTTAAAAGTATCAAAATCAACACAAAATAGTACACTTTTTAAAATTCATTATTTATTTGAACGTTACAATGAAGTACAGATTGAATATTCCTTAGACATGTGCAGCAGGTTATGGTAACTATAAACTCTTTATCCCTCTGTTGGTCAAAATATTCACCAACAATATTTAAAAGTATGTCAGTCCATTTTTGATGTTATAACAGAGGACTACTAACTATGTGATTTACAATGAAAAGAAGTGTATTGGCTCATAGTTCTAGCACCTAGGGAGTCCAAGATCAGGGTGGCAACATTTGGTAAGGAGCCTCTTATTATATCCTCTATGACTGAAGGGCAAAAGAGAAAGAGTCAAGGTAGGGGCAACCCACTCCTGAAATAAATGATACTTGTCTATTCAGAAGGGCAGAGTCTTCATGTCCTAGCTACTTCTTAAAAGTAGCTAGTCTCTTAGTACTATTTCAATGGCAATTAAATTTCAACATGAATTTTGAGGAGACAAGTATTCAAACCTTAGCAAAATGGAATATACAGTCTAAACTAGAATCAGGTACAATGAATGAAAAGTATGCCTTGAAACCAATACATTCATTAATTTAATATGATGTGTATTAGTTTTCTAGCAGAAAAACTCACTATGAACTATAATAACATTTTTAGTAAAAATATTTATTTAGCTACCTAGACAGTCAAAGAAAACTTAAAGTCATGGAATTAGTGCAATTTTAATAATTTAGATAAACCCCTTCTTTTTTTAAATAAGGAAAAATGATGTAATAAATAATTCAAATGACTCACTCAAAGTCAATAGCTAACTTGTACTTGAGTTTAGAAGAAGATAACTAGTGCAATATGTAATGGTAACTCAGTCCAAGACAACTATTTACTTACTCAATTATGAATTTAATAAATTCACAAAGCAACCAAAATTTGTCAAACTTTTACATAGGCATTGGAGTCATTATAATAATAAATTTAAAAGTAGGGCTGTATCTTCAAGTAATTTTTAAAATAGTGAGGATATAGACATTAAAAAAACTAATTATATAATTAATTTTACTTATTTTTTTATTTTTTCCAAGAGAATGGATTATGCACAATGAGAACACATATTGCAGGAATCCAAGAAAGTTTCCATATGGAAGTGACATTAGGAAAATGCCTAGGAATAAGAAAAAAGCGAAGTGAGATGGCAATTAGAAGCTAATATGAGAAGAAAGCCAGATTCGCAGCAACAAAAAAACTGAAGACTTTGAAGAGCTAAGCTACTAAGGGGGTTGATAAATAAGAAAAAGAGAAAGAGGATAATGTGTCTGAAATCCTGTGAACAAGAGGAAATGTGTGAATAACATGAGGCTAAAGATATGGACAGTAATTTGTTGTTACCCTAGTTAGAAATTTGGCCTTTATCTAAAGTCTTCTGAGAAATCCATTGAATGATTATCAACAGGGTGATGATAGGGTTCAGTATATCTATTTTAAAAGAAGAATTTTCTTTTAATCCTAAACAGGCAAGAGACTATGAAGACCCTAAAATTCATGAGTGAAGACCAGTTAT
>RJWT010038601.1:0-12839 GCA_004365215.1 Cuniculus paca | reverse complement strand
GCGGACTAAGCAGAAACAGGGACCCAGCCATCCGAGCAGACCGAGTGCTCAACCAGAAGATTCTGCAGCCAGGTGACCATCACAGCACATCTTGCAAATATTACCCAGTTATTCAGTCTCATGACCAAGTATATGTGGCAGGGAGAAAACCTGTGGTGCTTGGGTGTTTGAGTACCCAGAACGCCACTGGGTTAACCAAGTCTACCACTCAGTTATGGTTTCTGTTTTAAAAAATCTACCATCATACAGGCAGTCTCTTTACTATATACTTCATTGCAATGCTATTTTTAAAGGTGATAGCTAGCTGAGTGCAAAAGAAAGCAGACAGCAACAACAGGATCATCTCTCTAGCTTTAGTCACAACTCAATCCAATGCACTTTCCCACCTCCAGCCCCGGATGTTCAGAGTCTCTTATTTTGGAGTTAGACCCAGCTGGGGCTTGAAACTGGCACCAGACGTTCTGTAGCATTAGCAGATGGTGGAATCCTCCAGGAAGCAATTCTACTGTGGTTTTTCTATTCCCTAACCAAGTCTTTTAAACATAATGTGCTTTCTCATGGCTCACTCAGCCTTCCCCTTCCTTTAATCAGTCTCTCCCTTTCTCAGCTCAAGGAAGAATAAGACAGACAGGCAGACAGACAGGCAGGCAGACAGGCAGACAGACAGACAAAGAAAGAGACAGAAAAGGATAGATCATAATATCATCTATCCCCTACACACTGATAGAATGCAGCATTCTTCTGAAACACCAGAATTTCTTTCCCCTCCCCAGTGTCCTTTTCCTGAGCTTTGTTTTAAGAATCCTTCTTGCTGAGTGTGGTGGTGCACACCTGTAATCCCAGCACTTGGGAGGCTGAGGCGGGAGGATCTTGAGTTTGAGGCCAACCTGGCCTATATAGTGAGCTCAAGGCTGGTCTGCACAATGTAGTATGACCTTGTCTCAGAAAACAAACCAAAATCATCATCATCATCATCATCATCATTTTTTTCAATCTTACCTGCTGAATCTTAAGACAAATTGAATTTTTACCAGTCACTCTTTAGCAGGCACATAATGGGTATTAGAAATATTTCCATCAGTCTTAACTTTCTAGCTGTTTTATAAGTGATGATTATTCAAAATAAAAATATATAATTGTAAAAACCTGTTAGACATTTCCGGTGCTTCTGCAAACTTTTTTAGCTGTTTAAATTTTTTTTTGAATAATAAATATGGAAACATTCCTGCAAAAAGAGAAAAAAAAAAAAAAACACTCCTGCCAAAACCAAAAGTAGAAGTTATCTTTAAAACTGTTGTTCCACAAAATGGGAATTCGTCTTGGTTTTTGCTTGTTTTGTTTCTGTTTATTCTTGGGCACTCAGTATTTCCCCACTTTATTCTGAAACCTGGTCCCCACTGGTTCTGTGAGCTCTCAAAAATCTGTCCCCTAACTTCCCTTGGACTTGAGTTAGCTGGCTTCGGTTTCTTTCAAAGCAAAAACATGAACCAATCCAATGGGCCTGCATATTGGTTCTTCTCTTGTACTTGCAATTTCTAGAGATTAAATATAGGTAACAGTCATCCAAATGTTATCTCCCAGATAAATTTTCCAGATTAGTAAAGTGGAATTAAGGAAATGAGGAAGAGTTACACAGGCAATCAGGGAATCTTTGAGCAGCATTAAAACTGTGATGTGTATTCACAAGCTATGAGAAACATGGACACTTGCACACACCAGTCCACAACATTGAGGGTCAGGACTTTAACAAAACAATTCTTCCCAGGGCTGGCTTTAATGAAGGGATCCCTCCTTTTAACTTCTGCTCTGATGTCTTCTTAACTTCATGAGGCATAAAGTCCACTTGGGACTGAGATGCTTGGGGAAGGGGTAGCAACGGCAGTCAGCAGCCGCAGGACCAGAGCTGACATTATAGTTCGTCTTATATATTCTTGTATCTACAGGGGCATTCGAATGCTCTTTTGAACACCTTTCCATTTGATGTGCTTCACAGCAACGCCAGGCGAAGGCAGACAGGTAACTGTTCTCCATTTTATTGCTGGCAACACTGAGCTTCAGTGAGACGACGTTTTCCCGGGGTCCAAGGCTGAAACCCACGGCTGGCTTATAGAGGAACAGAAAGGGTAGGAAAACTTCTTTATTGACCAAAGGGACAAGCAGCATATGAGTGAGGAGCCCTAGGGCTTTTTCAATAGCTCTGGAAGTCATCCACCTCTGAAGTCCTGGGATGAGCCTCTTACCTTTAAAATGCGGAATGATACCTGATTGTCTGAGGGAAACGACAGGCAGAGAACCAGATGTTAGTGAATGTTTAATGAGGAAGAGGGGACAGGGCCCTGAGCTCCGTAAGGCGTTTTGATGCAGCAGCCCTGATACATAGAAGCCCTTGGGAAAGGTTAATGTAAGGAGCGCCTGACCAAGCTACGTAGCTCATTGATCAACCGCACATTTTTTTTTTAACTTTACTCGGGGTTTGGTTTTTCAGTGATGAAATCTAAAATAAAGAACAAGGGGGCCCTCCAGAAACAACCCACTGTAGCCAATCCGAGTGGAAAATAGTTTCCTAAAGAAAACTAGGCTCAGGGCCGCTCCGTTTCCTTGTAGAACCGAAGTGCGTTATCGGAGTGAAAAATAGCGACCGCTTGGAAACGTTCGTCGTGAACTCCAGCCCCACAGACAGGCGTCTGCCTGCAGCCCCCGGCGACGGCTCGCTTGGAGCAGCGTCGCCCAGCGGGCAGAAGAGACGGCGTGTTCACGGCCGCCCTCCTTCTGCAGCTTGGGCGGCCGGGGGAACTCTGCGGGCGCTGGGAGGCGGGGTCGCGGCGGGGACGGCGCCGCTATTGGCTGACCGTGCAGCGGAGGAGGGGCAGTAGCACGGTGATTGGCTGAGGCTGGAGCCAGAAGGGGTGGGGCCACTATATCTGAGGAGTCCCTGAAAGCGGCGCAGACAGTCGGTGCTGGAGCGAGGCGCCGCCGTGGAGGACGGCAGTCAGGCGGGCGGGCAGGCAGGCAGGCAGGGAAGGGGACGGTGGGGACGGGGACGGGGACGGCGGCGGCGGCGTGGGGGGCGCAGGGCGGCGTCTGCAGGGCTGCACCTTTCGAGGCCAGCTCTTCCCCGAGCCCGGGGCTGGGTTCGAGCCGTGGCGAGGCGACAGCACCGCGCACACCAAAGAGGAGGCGGCGGCGACAGCGGCGGCCCGAGCCATGCTGTGCTATGTGACGAGGCCGGACGCGGTGCTGATGGAGGTGGAAGTGGAGGCGAAAGCCAACGGCGAGGACTGCCTCAACCAGGTGCGGGCCGGGCGCCAGGCCGGGGCCCCTGCCGGTCCCCCCAGGCCGAGGGGCCTCGTGACGGTGCCAGGCGCCTGGGCGCGGCGCCTGCCGGGGGCCGGGTGGCGATGCAGCGGCGGCTGGTGAGCTCGCCCCTGGCCGGGCTGCAGCCCCCTCCTCCCCGCGGCGTGGGGCGCGCACGTGGGGCGCAGAGGACGCGCGCGGCGGGGCCCTGGGGCTGGGGGCGCGGGCACCGCTGCGGGCAGCCACCCTCCCCCCGTACCCGCACTTTCCCGGGAGAAGGCGGCCGGCACACCTGCCGCAGGTGTGTGCGTGGTGCCGCCCTGGGGTCCCGCCGGTCCTGGCAGCGCCACCCACGTCCCAGGGTAGGTGGCACGAAGCAGTCCTGGGCCCCGGGCTACCGTGGTGGACAAGCCCGGCCTGAGTCTCACGCTACTTCTCAGAGGGACAGAACTGTGCACCTGCCTTGTGGATTTGAGGGGAATGAGGGGACAGTAGGTTTGGGCTATCTAGTCCTTGGTTGTCTCGTCGCATGTGTTTACCTAAGAGTGAAGAAGGTTGCAAACAGGGCATGCATGCACCGTTGTTATGCAGACCGCAAATGGGATCCCCGTAAAGCGCTGTGCATTCGGATCCTCCAGACCTGGGATGTTTGGAGAGTCGCTCGTGAAGCTTGGCTGACACTTGTGGCGTGTTTCCCAACGTGTTTGTTTTTTGGAATCCAGATGGTTAGAATTGTCCAGAAAACAAACTGCCAAATAAGCTGGAGGGAATTCCAGTGACTGGAATAAAAAGGGAAAAAACCCTAGATTCCCCTCCTCAACCTTTCATGAAGGCTACTTTTGGGGACTCCTTTTCTCTGTTGCACTTGATCGTGCCTTGTATATTCAAGGAAGGACAAGTCTTCATATTAGAGCTAGGTTTTAGCATCGTTGGAGCCTAAAACTTTGTCTTCCCATCTTACAAAGGGTATTGTAAGACCCTTCACATTTGTATAAAGGATGTGGGTTACCTTAGATCCAGAGGGAGCCCTTGGGTTCACCCTGATTTTGGCTGCATGTGCCATTCGCTTATCCACCCTGCATTCATTTGTGTTTTAGGTTTGCAGGCGATTGGGGATCATAGAAGTTGATTATTTTGGACTGCAATTTACTGGTAGTAAAGGTGAAAGTTTATGGCTAAATCTGAGAAACCGGATCTCCCAGCAGATGGATGGGCTAGCGCCTTACCGGCTTAAACTGAGAGTCAAGTTCTTCGTGGAGCCTCATCTCATCTTACAGGAGCAGACGAGGTAAAGTGAGGCTGAAATAAAGCAATGTCAAATTCACCTTCCATTCCATTCAGAAATGGAGCCTTGCAGCCTCTAGAGATTCTCCCAGGCACATTTTGCTTCGTGTAGCACAAGTCACAAGTTCCCCATAACTGAAGTTTTTCAGTGTGTACCCGACCCTTTTGTTGAGGTAAAGTGGGGAGCTGCATTGCTGACCTGGGTGCCGTCTACAAACTCTTCTTTTGGTTTTCCTTGCCCTTATAAACTTAATGGGAGAACAGGGTTGAATTCTTACAGATAAACAAAAACAAAAAAAGAAAGGAAAAAAAAAAAAACCATGACTGACTTCCTGATAGCAACATCTAATGCCCGATAGTAACCCTGTGTAGGCAGTGTTACTACAGGTCACTGTAGACTGTTCTAACAGAAAGCAGGAAACAGTTCCTCTTGGGTTACTTAAACTTGGTCAACTTCTTTAGCCTAGTGTCAGATTACAGTGTGTAGCAGAGAACTCTGTCTGGCTCCATGCACAATTTTCAGAGTTTTTAAGTTTCATGAAAACTTAATAAAAGAATTCTTTGAAGGCCACTGTAACTGTATATCACTCCCACAAATATACCACTCATGATTGCTGTGTGTAGAATGTTGAATTCCTCTTTGTGTTATAAAAGTGAAAGAAAAAAGAAAAATTCTACCAGTAGTGGTAGACAACTGAAGCATGCGGTTTCTGTTTTCACACAAAAAATGTGTTCCCTGGACTGACTGTAATAATACTTTTCTTAAAAATGAGCTAGCCTGGGAAAGTGATGTTTAATATTTATTGCTGAAATACAGGAGACTTAAATCTCACAGGGGCATGTTGAAAAAAAGAAAAGGATTGCTTTTAAAAACACAGCAAAGTTTGGATCTAAGCACTGATGTTTTTCATAATCCTTTGGCTTGGAAATTTACCGTGCATGTGAAAAATGCAATTGTGAATATTTTGAATAATGATCAGTGAGCAGCATCCTTTCAGAATTCTTGACATGTCATTTTTGCGTGTGTGTTTACCAAGGAACTGACAGAAACAATTTGAAATACTATCCATTTGAATTTGAAATCTTCATTTTACTTTGCTTTGTAGCTTTAAAGTTTGAGAGGGATGTTTAGTTTTTGAAGGAAGCTGGCATATTGAATTCCTAGCGCCCCTGAAAAGCTCTTGCAAAATATTCGAGTAATTGCATGTTTAAGGATATGTTAACTGTCTTTAGTATTCAGAATAGGCTTTTTATAAAACTTAAAGCTGATGTGTGAAAGCATCTATTTGGTACCTCATTGTCATAACTTGATGTTGAATGAAAGAAAAACGCAGAATATTGGATGTTTATTTGTAAATCATGATTTCAGGGCCTCTAGATACAACCCCATGTTGAGGACACAAATTTGTTTATTAAATCTGCAAAAACTTAGAGGACCAAATACTTTGTTTAAACAGTGAATATGATAATAGCGTGATCTGTGTGCATTGTAAGTGCATTCATACTTCATAATTGCCCACTAGCTGGTCTCCACTTGTGCTTTCCTGTAATCGGACGGGTAACTACTATCAGATTTGTTTTATTTATCCATGAAAGAGACATTTTATGAAATAGAACTTGAATCAATTTCCTATCATGATTTTTTTTTTCCTTTATTGACTCAGCTGACTTTGACTCTTGAGATTCATGGCTAATAACACTCAAAGAATGTACCTATCTACTTCAACTAGATAATTTTAATTGATTTTAATTCCTTTTTGAAAGCATATTGTTGTATCTAAACTTTTGACTTGCTTTTAATAATGTATTCAATTTTACTTGTTTTCTTGTGGGATTAGCTGAAATACAAAACCAAAGTTTATATAGCACTCTGCTTTAGTAACTTGATAAAGTATTTTGTAATTAGCCCTTGTACCTTTTAATTAGGACCTCAGAAGTTGTACTAGGTCTAGTGTACCATTAGCATTGTTTTTATATGTATGACATTATACAACAAAAACACTTATTTTTTACTTAATGTTATGTTAACAGAGTAAACCTTGTTGATGTTCCATGATTTGTTATAAAATCTTTACATAAAATGCTGTGAATATTCCCTCGATCTGTTTATGTAGTGAGTAAATACAGCTTTGACAGCCAAGTTAGAAGAGGTAAGTTTTTACTAAGTCAAGTCATGAGAGTGCAATTATACTTGAAGGCAGCTGGGTAGTTTATTAAATGGTACTGAACTATTTGGGCAGAGTTGTCTGCTGTGGACAATCAAGTGGCTTGCTCGCCATAGAGCTGGCCTACCCAGAGGCAGTTAACCTACTGGTTCACATCACGTTAGGGAGCTGCTGAGACAATGGGTCAAAGGCCTGCCTGTCACTGGAGCACTGGGATGCCCTTGCTGCAGGTCCGGCTCTGCCACCCAGGGCCAGCATTCAGCTTCCAAGCCTGAGCTCAGTTCTGCATCTCAGTGGACAACCCAGGAAGAGATCATCTCTAAATGCCTCCTTGCAATGGCTTTTTAATTGTTTCCTTGCTCTGCTTCATCTCTGTATTGTTTTCCTAAATATATTTCCCTGAAGATAGGAAACATATCAGACTTTGAGTTAGATTGGTAGACAGGGTTAATCTGCTCTCTGATTTGACCAGATCTTAGATTTAGTTCTCCTACCCAGACTGTTAGGTTTGCGCTTGAGTAGGGGCCCAGAAAGTAAAAGGAGTGTCTTTTTCAGACAGGGTGGCATGGTTCAGGAAGAGGACAGCAGGTATTTCCAGCACATGTTTGCCTTACTGTGGGTTGAAACAAAACATGAGACAAATTCATGTATTATGAAAGAAGATCTGAAATAATCTTGGAAATTGTTGCCTGTCAAAGGCTTTCAGTTATTCATAGCCACTTAGATTGAATTTTGTGAACGTTTTCGAAACCAGAGATTAGAAAAGTGTAGGCTTCATTCTCACGGTGGTTGATGATGCCATCCACTCCCACCCAGTAAGATCTTTATATTTCTGACTTGACCACCTTTTGCCAGAGCTCTGTGGTCTTTGCTAGGGACAATCTTGCTTAGTCAAGGATCACTAATACCTAAATTCTCTTTCCCAGCAAACAACCTTAATATAAAGACTCATTGAAGCCTGAACTAAATGTGCAGAGAAATACTGTATTCCTGGATGTTAGATTTCATCAAGATTTCAATGATAGGAACAGTGACAGGTTTGCCTAGCTCCTTAAGTCTCGCCCACCTTCCTGCCTGCCTTTCTGAGCTCTGCTCTGTCTTCCTGCCTCTGAAAAAACCAGCCCTTCCAAGGAGACTAAACTCTCCCAAGACATTGTATACCTTTCCTTTGTAGCATTAATGAGCTTGTAACACTGTTTTACTTATGTGACAGATGTTTATTGTCACTCACTCTAATAATCTCAATTCCATTAAAATTGACCAACATTGTATCCCTAGAGTCTAGAGGGCACCTAGATGTAACAAATAAAGATTTGTTACATCACTCAAGAAGTTAGAAATTAAAATAGTGTAAACTGATACAAATTTTCTTATAGATATTGACATGTTTTTTCAGTCTGCTTCTATAAACTGAAAAGGTGAGAGTAGTTAAAAGTCTGAAAGAAATCTCACTGTTAAAAAATGTTTTGGTGATGATTTTCTGCTTAGAACTTGCTCTATATGTGGCATTCTCTTGTCTGTTTGTGGGTGTCTGTATATTGTCCGGGTTGGCCTTGAACTCAGCACTCTTGTTGCCTCAGCCTCCCAAATGCTGGAATTAACAGGTGTGCATCAGCCACCACATGCAACTTGCTCTTGGCATTGTTTTCCCCCGCCACCCGCGTACCCCATTCTAGAATGTGTGTGACTGTTAGTTCTTATCAGAAATGGACTGCCTCTCTCGGACCTTTTACAGTATTCAGACAGTTATGCTATTAGTGAATTTATTTATTTGTTTGTTTGTTTTAGGACCCAGGGTCTCCCTGTGTTTCCCAGCTGGGCTTCTGTGATTTTCCTGCCTCAGCCAGCTTAGTTAATTTTTAAACTACACCTGCAGCGTCACTTTATCTAATTTCAATTGCTTTGTAGTCTACATCCTTATCCACTCAATTTTCCTCCAACAAAACTCACATAGATGACTGGAAATCCTGGAAAGATGTCCTTGTTACAAATGCTCTGTGCAGACCTTAGGCACGATGTGATAATTTTAAATTAAGAGTGGAATCAAATTTTGTAAATGATACTCGAATGTCTTAACTTTGTCAGTGTTGGCACAGGTTGACTTCATGATTGACCTTAGTGTGACTTGGTTCAGATAAGTTCTATACAATGCTATTGTACTAGTATGGATCTAATATAAACACATTTGTGTTCTTCATGCCAACTGTGTACCTAAAAGTAGAATGACACTTTTCGTGTTTGTTTTCTGTATGTCGAAATACAAAATAGGCCCTGGAAAGTAAAATGGAAACTTGGGCATGTGTACTATTTGCAAAGAAAGTATTCGTTTGAATTTGTGAATTCTATTATACCCACTTTTTCTTTCTACTGAGACTATAGGATGTTGGTGTGTTATTATGTGGCATTAACTGTAGCCAAGGATCTACCATCTAGGCATCTTTAGGCACTTCCAATTTCCAATGTTTATGTATTTTCATGAAGTTGCCAGAGAACATTTTTTAAACAGCATTTTAAATAAAATCCATTGATTTAGAAGACACTAAGTTCACACTTAGGCAGAGTGACCCTTGCGAAGCAGCTGCAGGGCCACGAGGTGTATTTTCTCTCTGATGTCCCGCTGCAGTCTGGTACCAGCAACAGGACCTAACAGGTAACTCAGGATTTGAAGGCAGTTCACGAGATGTTTACCCTAGGTCTGAAAATTGCTGAGCAGGCTGTGCTTTGTGAAATAAATGCTTAGGAGCACTCCTGACTAATCTGGGTTGTTGAGAAACAGATAACACTGTAGATTACAAGATTGCCTAGACAAGGTGTTTGCCTAGACAGGCACCTATCGAGGTGAGTAAGCACATTTTTTGGAAGAGCAGACTCCACACTTCAAGTAATAGTGTTCTTCTGGAGTGGTTTGTAATCACTGTTGACCTGGGGAATCTCCCTTGTGGCCCCCTCCTATCTTTCAACTGCTTCAGGGTGAGAGGAGGAGCACACTTATCAGTGATTCTCATTTTGTGTTTTGAGCTTGGAGAATAACCTCCCTGAGCCTGAGTAGAGTCCTGACTTGGTAATTACTTGCTTGTGACAGGCTCCTCCATTGAAACCCCTCCACGAAGTCAATTTGATAGTTCCATTTATATGGAAGCTATTTGTTCAAATTCTGAACCTTGACCTTATTAATATTTTTCCTTAACCACTTCAAAAAATTTCATACAGACAGAAAAGTTGAAATATTTTACAGTTAACACCCATGTAGCCCCACAAGATTCTATTAATTTTTTTATGACTGCTTCCATTACATATTTATCCATTTATTGGTCCCTTTACCCATCCATCAATCTTATCCTTTTGATGCATTTCAAAATAAATTATGTATAAGTATACTTCCTCTTAAATAGTTCAGTTTTAAAGTAGAACTCAATGTTTACATACAGTTCTTGTTTCTTCTGATGTAAACTTTACATATAATGAAATGCATAAATCCTAATTATATCACTTAATGAGTTTTGAGAAGTGAATGCGCTTGTTTAAACAAAACCTCTTATCAAGATTTAGATGTTACCACCCCAGAAAGTTCCCTGTTCCCTGGTGCTGCTAATCTCCACCCTTTTCCCCCCACTCCTCATCCCTTTCTGCGTATTTTCTGCCATAGTTTTGTTAGGCCTGATCAGCTTTGTGCATGTGGAATCATGTAGCAGGTACTCTTTGTGTCTGCCTTCTTTTGTTCTTCATAAATTTTTTGAGGACCGCCCATGCTGTCATATATGCCAGTGGTTTATTCCTTTATTGCTGGATAGTGTCGCACTGTGCGAATATTACCACCATTTGTTAACCCCTATTCCTGTTGACAAACACCTGTTTCCCATGAATAAAGCTTCTGTGAACATATGTGTTTGTTTTTTTCCTTTGTACACTCATGTGTTTTTCTTTCTCTTGAGTAAATAATCAAGAATAGAATGGTTGGGTCATAGAGTAGGCAATTGTTTATTTTATAAGTAACTGCCAGACCTTTTACAAAGCAGTCCTACGGTCTGTTCTCCCGTGAAGAGGCAAGAGAGTTAAAAGTTCCTCCAAATCCCTGTTGGCCTTCAGGGTGGTATATAGTGGTAGTGTTGGACTTTAAATTTGCATTTCTCTGGTAATTCTTAATGTTAATCTTTTTTGTGTGTGTCTATTGGGCTTTCATAAATCTTCTTTTGTGAGGTATCTATTCAAGTCATTTATACATTTTTATTATTTGCCTTTATTTTGAACAAATTCTTCATGTATCCTGGATACCAGTAGTTTGTATGATACAAGTTTTGTAAATGTATTTCCTACTGTGGCTTGTCTATTTTATGATGCCTTTTGGTGAGTAGGAGTTTTTAATTTTGGCGAAGTCTAATTTATCCCTGTTTTTTCTTTTTGTGATTTTTGTTGACTGCATCCTGGGAAACCGTTTTACCCAGTGTTTTCTTTTGTGATTTTTGCTGACTCTCTTCTGAGAAACCTTTGCTATTCCCTAGTCTTAAAGATACTCTTCTATCTAGTGTATAAAGTGTTACAGTTTTAGCAACTATGTGTAGGCCATCTTGAACTGGTTTGTTTCACTAGAAATTTAAAATACTAAAGAAAAAACCCAGAGCAATTCTCTTTCTATTTGATGTTTGAAAATACAACTTGGCAGTCGGAGTCTCGGTTGAAGTAAACCAGCGTGGTTGAGTTACTCAGTGGACGGGGGCGTGGGAGGTGGGATTGTAGGGCGCTCTGACCCCGGTGAGGGGCAGGCCGGACCTCACTCCCCACAGCCAGGCTCAGCGTGCCTTTCCAGAAAGAGTCTGGAGAGGTTTCAGAAATAGTACATAGCCCTTCTAAAACAGTGTTAGTTTAACTACTTAAATTTTAAGTGTAATTGCAAATCTGGATATACTTTACATCTGTCCTGACAAGCTCTTTAGAATGGTGTAACTGGTCAGATAACTGGTGGGTGATAATCGAGAATGACCTCCATAGTGAGCGGATCCACAGCTCCCATGCGTTCGCAGAAAGCCATGCCGTGTGCACTAGAGGATTGCTTTATGCGATGGACAACGGCCCAGAGGCGAGTTCTCTGATTACGAACTCTTCAGTGACTTAACTTCATTCATTAACACTATTAAAAGCCATTAATTTTAAAATGCAGAAATTCGAAGTACTTTGAAACAAAAATACATTAACTATATGTGGCTCTTTTTTAAAATTAAAATTTGGCCTATCCTTAAAAGCATTTACAGTGCTACAGTAGATGTGAATTCACTTATTCCCATAACACCAGGGCACAAGTGAGCCAGAATGTTTCACCTCGGGACCCCAAATGTAGTCCATGTATATTTTCTTAGTAACTGGGTAAAACTTACTGAATTCCAAAGTATAGGCCCCAGAGTGTTTAGAAAATGGCAGTTTGAGCTTATAGCCATACAAACATATTCATAGATATTTGCTTAAAGCAAAGAAAACAGGTTTTTTTCCCCAAAGTTTTGTTTGTGATTCTGAGATGTAGCCTATATTGAGTTAGATTTGTCATCCACTTTTGATCTGTAGTTAAAAAAAAATTACTGCAAGCATGGCTTCTTGACTGTATCTACTTGTTTTGATGTTGCTGGTAACCTTTTGCCCACTTCATAAAGGAGGAGCAAAATCCAGGAGCCAGACATACAGTTACAGGCCAGATGGTTAAAGGGGAAAATAATAGAAGCAAATACTTGACTCAGAACCACTCATCAGTGTCGTGCCCTCGGTGAATCCCCTGTTGGAAATGTGTCTCAGCGCTCTGCCATCCTCCCTCATGGAAAGAGCACACCAGGGTCTACCGATAGATAGGTCATCACAGCTGGTGACCTTGGCTGCCACTGCTGCCTTGTGCTGCTCCCCTAAAGGACAAACCCTTGTCCTCCAGAAGCCAGTTGGTGACTGGAATTGGTTTGGGAGGATGTGTTCTTCACTGTAGAAGGATGTGAGTTCCATGTGAACAGAAACTATCAAACCAGGCCACTCCATAGCCCCACTGTGGTGTCACGTGTAGGACAAGTCTTTATTGATTTGAAACCAAAATGGCCTCATAACCATGAAAACTACACGATGCAG
>RJWT010038600.1:0-12829 GCA_004365215.1 Cuniculus paca | reverse complement strand
GCGCGCGGGGTGCGAGTGCCCTCGTGTGCGTGCGTGCGGAGTGTGCGCGCGCGGGGTGCGAGTGCCCTCGTGTGCGTGCGTGCGGAGTGTGCGCGCGCGTGGTGCGAGTGCCCACGTGTGCGTGTTGCTGCGTTTCTCCCCTGTGGGTGTCCGGCGCCTGCTCCTTTTCCCCCCGAGCGTGCTGTCCTTTGGCTGTCGCCCGACCTTCAGTGAAACATGCTGGTCGTGGTGGTGCGCACGTAAGCAGCATAGGATTTGCTCGGCTCCCCTCTCTCTTTGACTCCTGGGAACTCTGGAAATGCTTCACCCAAACCCTCTGCCAGTGTTGGAGGGGTCAGACGCTGTCGGGGGCTGTGACCCCGAGGTGGCACCTGGATGCCTTGGCCGCGGAGCCCTGCCTTGCCCCTGCTCGTGCCCACCTCATCCCCACCTCCCTTGCTTCCTGTTGGCAAATCTGGGAAGCGCCCGACCCCGGTGCAGCCTCACCGGCTCGCTCGCACATTGCTGGGGCTCCTGGCCACCCTGCTGGCCCAGCAGCGCCATCCTCTCTACCCTGGCCCTGCTCCGCCCGTGTGCTCGAGTGATCCTGAGTTCCCATCCCAGTGAACGGCTCCCAGGCATGCGTGACACGCTTGTCATGGCCACGGAGCGCTGGTTTTGGGTTTTGGCGGCCTTGCTGCATACCCATGAGGCCTTTCCACTAGTGGTTTCACATCTGCCACTCGCTTCACTGCCTGCCCGCTGTGATGTGCCCGCTCCGGCACAAAATCCCTTACCCTGCGGGGCCTGGTCCCTCTCCAGCCTGTGTGACACCCTGGGGTACCTCATCTGTGTGGAGCACAGCTGGCTGCGGCCCTAGGACACAGCCCTTCAGCCCCTGCCCAGCCCAGGTCCCTTGAGACCTGGCACATACTCGTCCCTGAGATGCCGGGGGCCCCCCGAACCCCACCTGCTCATGGAGCCGGGCTGCCAGCCCTGCCCTGCCTCTGACTCATTGAACTCCGGAGTAATTTGTCCATCTTTGCCCTGGGCAGGGTGGAGGAGGGTCCCGCTGGCGGCTGTCTACCGCGTGTCACTGGGTCGTCCCAGTGGCCCCGGCCTGTTCTCCACAGAGTGGAAGAGGGAAGGCACCCGAGTTCCCTGGAGCCTGGCCTGGTTCTGTCAGTCCCAGGATGAGCCTGGTGCATCCCCCTCTGACAGGGAAGAGGCCAAGGAGAGGCCCCAGGTGCCCCAAGCCCGGCGGCCTTCAGCAGGCCCACCAGGCCCCAAGTCGTCCCAGTTCTGGTGAGGGCGAGGTTGAGGGTGGCCCCAGCCCCCCGAGCCCCACACCGAGTGGCAGGGCCGGAGCTGCTCTGAGCCCCGTCCTTGGGGACTGATCTGCCCATGCTCGTTGGCCCCTTGAGGGTGCCGGGCCTTGCGCCACGCCCTCTGCAGCGTCCGTCCCCGGAGGGACATGCAGGAAGGGGCTCTGCCAGCTGGGAGCAGCAGAGCCTCCGTTCGGGACGCTGCTTCTACTGCCGAGCAGGCGGCTCAGCGTCAGGGATGCTGCGGTCCGGACAGGGCTGGCTGGGCCGGGTCCTGCCACTTGCTATCTTGTGGGGACACACACTGGGGGGCTTCAACACTGATACACAGTCCCTGAGCTGAGGGACACAGAGCCCAGACTGTGGCTGCGTGCAGCCTGGGCTCCACCGGGCCAGGATATGTTCCAGAACCCCACGCCAGCAGGCTAAGGGACGTTCTGGGACCCCCAGCAGGCTGCCGGGCCAGAGACTGAGTGCCTGTGCGACCTCGCCCATGAGCGGCTGGTTAGAAAGACCCGCTGTCTGGGAAAGTCGCCAGCCCGAGCTGAGGACAAGGGCCAGGGGCCTGGGCCCCAGAGACGAGGGGGCGGCCTGTGGGTGAGGACGCCGCCCCTGGGTGAGGTGGTATCCCTGTGCCTCACCCCTCAGCACCCAAAGCCGTCAATCCCTCACCACACCCGTGCCTCCCTCACAGTGGCTGTGAGCCGCTGTCTACAGAAGGCCCCCGCCTGAGTCAGCGTGCATGAAAACGGGCGCGTCCGGCATCCGGCCGTGGTAGCACAACCTGCTGAGAGCATCGGGGCTGCGACTGTGGGCAGCAATGGAGGCGCCATGTACGTCCAGCTGTGAAGCCCCCACTCTTGGCTTGCAACTTGTCTTTACAAAGGCAGAGGGGTGGAGGGCGGAGGCAGGAATCAACCCCGGTGTCCCCTAAACTGAGGGGCTCAGCCTCTGCAGTGGGTCGATTGGTGGCCCCCAGAAGGTATGTCCACCCAATGCCTGTGCATGTGGCCTTTGGGAAAAGGGGTCTTTGCAGTGTGATTACAGTGGGGATTTGAGACCATCCTGGACTACTACAGTGGGCCCATACTCAGTGATGAACGTCCTTCAAAAGATGACGGAGGGAAATTTGACACAGATGCCTGGGACACAGGGCCTCAGACCTGGGTCGGACCACAGCCCTGTCCTCTGCAATCTTTACAGCTGATACAGGAACAGACAGGTGGACGGACAGGTGGACGGATGGGTGGGTGGCGTGGATGGATGCAGATTGATGGGGTAGGATGGAGGGATGGACGGAGTTCCTGGATAGTAGATGGATGGTTAGGCATATGGGTGCTGTGGCTTGATGGGATGGACGGATGGCTTAGCTAGACAGACAGGATGGATTGGGACAGGATAGGTATCAGTCCGACTCAGATGTAGACATAGACGTGGACGTGGACACAGATAGAGGTGGGTATAGACAGACGGACACACACAGATGTAAGGCACCGGCTCGCACCACTGTGGAAGCCAGGAAACCCCAAGGCCGCTGTTGACGAGCGGGGCTCAGGGGAGCTGGCAGATGGCTCTGGTCTGGGGCCATCCCGAGGCAGGAGATGACTCTGTCCCGCCTTCAGGCCGGGAGCATTCTCCTTCCCCAGGCTTGGTGTCCTTGAGCCCCAGTGACGGCCCCGCCTGCAGAGAGGCACCCAGAACATGGTTCTCTCCGCACACCCGGGAGGGTGGTGTGCGACAGGGCATGGCACGGCGGGAAGATAACACTGAAAGGAAATGGCCAGAGGGAGCCGTGCGTGGGACACGAGGCGGGGCCGTGGGGAGCGCCTGGGGGGTCTCATGGGGCGCGCGCTGTTGGACCGGGTCTGGCTGAGCTTCCGTGGCTGCTGGGGCCACTGACTCAGCAGGTGGCTCCTGGTACCTGGCCGCAGGCTGCCCAGCACTGGGGCAGCTGGGGCTCCCTGCACGGAGCCGTGAGTGAGAGGCGGGCCCTGCTGCGGGCCTGGTGGGAGATGCCGGGCGGCTCTCACGGGCGCCACCCCCACAGGTGTGGCAATGTGGCGGCAGCATGGAGGTGCTGCCCTGCTCCCGCGTGGCCCACATTGAGCGCACCAGGAAGCCCTACAACAACGACATCGACTACTACGCCAAGCGCAACGCACTGCGGGCCGCCGAGGTGTGGATGGACGAATTCAAGTCCCACGTGTACATGGCCTGGAACATCCCCATGACCGTAAGCCGGGCCTGGCAGGTGGATGGGGCGGAGTGTCAGGAAGGAAGGGGCTTCCCCTCACAGCCCAGCGGGGGTGTCGCCCCCAACCTCCTTGGCGGGTCACTCTCCTGGCCACAAGTCATTGACAGCTGTTGCGAGCTGAGTCTGGTAGCATACACCAGTAATCCCAGGACTCTGGGAGGCTGAGGCAGGAGGGTTCCAAGTTTAAACCCAGCCTGGGCAACTTAGGGACTTGGGGAAACCCTGTCTCAGTGTCAAGCCCTGGGTTCAAGCACCACAGTAGCGATGAGAAGGGAGGGTCAGGGAGGATGCTGGGAGCCCTGGCACCAGTGGACCCCACGTGGAGGCATCCAGCGGGCACTTTGGAGCCCTTGGAAACCTCAGGTCTGGCACCCAGATGGCCATGGGTGTGGAGGAGAGGCCTCCCAGGCCACCCTGTCCCTTTGTGTGTGTTCCGTCCCCAGGAGGTACATGTGTCCCCAAGTCCTGGGCCCCAAAGCGGCCCCTTTCATCATTAGCCCACAGTCAGAACTGGGTCTCTTGTCCCCTACTGAGGGCTGCCCAGGGTTTGGGTAATCTGCCCGGAGGGCCTGGGTTGGATTGCGCCCCTCAAATTCAGCTGTGGTAGATGAGGCTGGCCCTGACCTGCTGCCTGGCCTGGCCTGCGGTCCCTAATACCCAGGGCCTCTCCAGCCACCGTCAGGGATCCCAGGACAGGTGCACAGATGAGAGCCAGAAGGGAGCTGGTCTGCATGTGGGCGGCATGGCAACGTCCCTTGATGACTGGGGGAGTGGAGGACACTACGAAGCTGAGTGTGGGGTGTGGTGTGTACATCCCCCGCCCTGCCACCCCGTTGACCCAGAGGGAGGTGACCTTTGCTACCCATACCCTGTGATCCGAGGACCCATGGGAGCCCCAACTCATTTAGTCCACAAACAAGGCAACCACTGCAGTCACCCTCAGCCTCTAATTGAGGAAACTGAGGCACACAGGCTCAGTGACCGTCCTGAGGCCACGCAAAGTGATGGGGCTCAGCCCCTGGCAGCCCAGGCCCATGGCTCACCAGCAAGGTCACCAAGGGGACAGGAGAGCTGGGCGGGGCCACACTGCAGGCCTCCCAGAGCTGGGCAGGGCCAGGCCAGGCACTGGGGACTCGGGGACTCGGGGCGCGTGGCCCGTGCTCCCTGCCTGCTGTTTCTGCCGCAGAACCCGGGGGTGGACTTTGGGGACGTGTCCGAGAGGCTGGCCCTGCGCCAGAGGCTGAAGTGCCGCAGCTTCCGGTGGTACCTGGAGAACGTGTACCCCGAGATGAGGGTCTACAACAACACCCTCACGTACGGAGAGGTACGCTCGCCACAGGGCCCTCACCTCACTCAGCACCGCAGGCCCTGGGCCAGGGGTGAGGGATGGGCGGGATCAGGGCACAGCGGCTGCCAGACCACCGCAGGCACCATGCAGGGGACCAGGCATAGCCACCCCAACGCGCAGCCCGTGCACACATGCACACGGAAGCACACGCGAGAGAGACACATACACGTGTACACTCGCAGGCACCGTTACATGTGATGCAGATGGACCCATTTACACGCTTCTTTGTGGACACGCACCCACGTGTACGTGCGTGCATCGCACAGCTCGCATGTGTGCACGTGCATAGCGTTCCAGTGCACACAGGCGTGCAGTGCACTTGCATCCTGTGTGCACATGTGGACACATTCAAGTGCGTGAGCATGCACCGTCGTGTGTGCTCCTGTCTGCACATGTGTGTGTCTGGGTGCCTGCGTGTCCACGCTGGCAGACCCCATGCACACACATTCGGGCACAATTCCTGTGCGGGGGTGGGCATGAGCCTGCACGCGCCTGCACACGTTTCACCACTGCCTGAACCCCAGCACGGTGAACACTCGCCCAGCCGTCGTCCTGACGTGTGTACACTGCACCGGGGTTAGACACCCACGGTGCACACACGCGCACACTCACACAGGCGTGCAGGTGGCCAGCATCCCTGCTGGAGCCCAGCGACGGGTCACAGACTCTAACACAAGGCCCAGGGTACTGTCCCTGTCCTCCTGCGCCTGTGTGGGCAGCCAAGCAGCAGAGATGGGGACAGCAAGCTGCCACCCACTCAGCGCCGACCACGGGGTGGGAGGACATATGCAGACCTCACTACCATCCGTACATGCACTCCTGGCCAACCTGAGTTGGCTCCAGGCCCCTGGGTTCCGAGTGTGGGCCTTGCACCGTGTGCATGGCAGGCAGGGGCTGCTGCCCAGCCCCTTGGGCCTTCACCTTTCCCCCGCCGTCCACGGCATCCCCATGCTACCCAAGGCCGCGTGGCCCTCCTGCGCTCTGTGGTCTGAGATGCAGCTGCCCCGGCTGTGCCCAGCGTGGAGCCACTGGCCACCAAGGCTGCAGCCAGCACCCAGCCACTGCCGGTCCCCAGCAAGGACCAGCCAGGACGGCCCAGATGGACACAGCGTCACCTGTGCCTCCTGTGGTCACCAGCGGGGATGTCCCCAGAGCTAATGACATAGCCTGCCCTGTCCAGCATGGCCTGCACTCCCACGGGCACTACCTGCCAGGGGCTGGTGTGTTCTCACACTTGCCCTGCAGACATGGGGGCCCCTCCCCAGCTAGCCTGCCCACCTGCCTCCCTGTCGTGATGGGCCACATCCCCAGGTGCCAGGCTCCCATCTGGGGACCTCCTGGGTGACCCAGTTACTCTGGTCACAGGTAAGAAACAGCAAAGCCAGTGGCTACTGCTTGGACCAGGGGGCCGAAGAGGATGACCGGGCCATCCTGTACCCATGCCATGGCATGTCCTCCCAGGTGGGCATCAGGGGCTCCCCAAGTGCCCCAGAGGCAGCTGACACAAGGAATGGAGGGCAAGTCCTTGGGTCAAACAGGTCTCAGCAAGCTGGCATGGGGGCACATGCCTGTAACCCCAGCACTCAGGAGGCTGAGGCAGGAGGATCGCCGTGAGTTTGAGGCCAGACTGGGCTACATAAGTGAGTTCAAGGCCAGCCTGAACTGCGTAGTGAGACCCCGTCTCAACACAAACAAGCAAAAACAAATCCCCTCCCGTCCCCTGCCTCCACCCGGTGAGGCAGGACAGTCCCTGGGCATCTTGTGGGTGGATGGGAGTGCAGGGTGTGGCTGTGGTGTGGCCGTGACTGGGGGGACAGTGACTGTCTCCACGTGGCCTCCCCACTGTGCCCCTGTTAGCTCTCAACCCTGTCCTGAGCCACGTGGATGTTGGCCAGACACCCACAGGGGACTAGGGTGGCTGAGGACTGGGGCCTGTTTGTAGCACAGGTGACCCTGGGCACAGGTAAAGAGCCAGCGGGTCTCAGTTGCACCGCCGAGTCGTGACAGTCCCAAGGCTCTGCTGTGGCCAGTGGGGCAGGGCCCCTCCCCTGCCAGGACTGTCTGAGTACAGGGCCTGGGGGGTGGACCGCTTGGACCTTGGTGTCTCCTCTCCTATCTGGGTCTCGCTGCCCCATCCCTCCCTGTCCACTGTCCAGAGCTGGGCGACACCACCTCCTTCCCCCAGGGGTGGGGCTGTGTCCCCTCCTGTCGTCCCCAGGGGACCCAGGCCACTCAGGGCTGGTGTCCCCCCAGCTTGTGCGGTACAGCTCCGACGGCCTCCTGCAGCTGGGCCCGCTGGGCTCCACTGCCTTCCTGCCTGACTCCAAGTGTCTGGTGGACGACGGCCGGGGCCGGACACCTGCCCTGCGGAGGTGCGAGGATGTGATGCGGCCAGCACAGCGGCTCTGGGACTTTACGCAGGTTGACGGGGCCCTGGGCCAGGGGTGAGGGATGGGCGGGATCAGGGCACAGCGGCTGCCAGACCCCAGGCCCAGGGCAGGGACAGGAGGGCTCAGGCAGGGTTCGGGGTGACTGGCTGCAGGAGACAGGTGCCCTGAGCTGGCCCACTGAGCCCCAAAAGGAGCCACCCCTCTGTCCTCACCTACCCTGTCCAGACCCAGGCAGTGGACTCCTAGCCCCGCCTGTCCTCCTCAGGGCCCAGTGCTCGGTCACCAGTCCTGCTTGGTGATGTCTGGGAGTCCCTGCCGTCCCTGGGCCGTAAGGGTTTGAAGGCCTGGGCGTGGGTTAGGAGTGGGTGGTGAGGGCCAGCAGGGGACCTGCAGAGCCTGCTTTGGGGTCACCATGTAAGGACCAGGTTCACCAGTGTCAGCAGGATGAGGGAGCCCAAGGACCTGGACATGTTCCTGGTGCCTGTTCAACACCCGAGAGCAGATAGCAAGGTGGGCATGGCTGTCAGAGGACACAGGACAGAGACAGGATGAGAGGACCTGGGTCCTGGACCATGCAGGGGCCGGCCTGGGGCTGGCCTGAGGCTGGGGTTACCCCCAACCCCTCAGGAAGGGGCCTGGCTCCCAAGCTGACTCGGTTTCCCCACCCAGGGTGGACCCATCGTGAGCCGGGACACAGGCCGATGCTTGGAGGTGGAGGTGTCCAAAGATGCCAACTTCGGGCTGCGGCTGGTGGTGCAGCGGTGCTCGGGGCAGAAGTGGACCATCCGAAACTGGGTCAAGCATGGGCGGCACTGACCTTACCCGCCAGCCCTCCCCTCGGACACGACCCTCTCACCCGCAGACCCTCAGGGCTGGGCCCTGACTCTGCGCATGGTCACTGCATCAGGGTGTGAACCCCAGGGGCAGGCGCGCTGCCAGGGGCCTCCAGGGACGGCGATCGCGACGCCAAACACGTGCCTTTCCCACGGTGCCCCTGACGGGCTGTGTGCAGCGCCCGCCTGCATGTGCTGAGCCCTGTACCTAGCCCACAGGGACAGTGCGCGGCCAGCCGAGGACGGGGTCAGGGACGGAGATGGCCCTGCCACTGCACACGGCGCTCCCACCCTGCCGGAGCAGACCCGGGCCTCGCCGGCACCGTGCGGCCTGCTCAGCCCTCAAGGCAGCAGTCAGCAGCGCCTGTGGCCTGGTAGCATGGAGAGGGGAGAAAGCCCCGCTCTGTGGCCCAGAAACCCAAAGCTGGGCCAGGGTGGGGGGCCTGGGGGTGCCTGCTGGGCCGGGGCCAGGGGTCCCAGCTCTGCCCCCACCCTCAGCCCTGGCTCCAGCTCTTGTTGCTCTCCTACCCTCGGCGCAGGGGGTCAGGGAAGGATGCCCAGCCCCTCACCTGTTTTTTAAATAAAGTTTTATTGGCACATGGCCATGCCCATGGCTCACATGTCCCCTGGTGCTACCTCTGTGGCAGGCACAGCTGGGCCTTGCTGCACTGTTCCCAGAGGCGGAGACGCCTCCTCTCCCGCCTTTTAGAGACATGCAAGCCCTGTGCTGTCCAGGGTGCAGCTGCCTGCATCCCTGTCCCCGTCCAGCAGCGGGGGGAGACAGATGGGAGCAGTCGCCTCGACTCTCGACCTGGGGGTCAGGACGCAGCGTCAGGAGCTGCAAACACCCGGCACACGCTGCAAGGACAGGGTGAGCTGGTGTGGCCCGTCTGCCCGACATCACAGGCTGTGCTGCCTCCTCCCACCCCGACGGTCAGGGCGGACCTCTCTCTCCCTCCTGACCCCCGTGCCCTCGGTTTCGCCTCCCTGTCTCCACGAGTGCCAGGGACCCTGGTCCCGCAGTCTCCACAGGGCTTCTGCCAGCCCACTCCAAGGAGAGCCCTTCCTTCTGGCCCAGATCACCCCGAAACATTAGGCGGCTGGTGTGGCCCCAGAGCTATTGTGAGCCCAAGGCCAGCTCCAGAGGTCGCCGTGGTTTTCCCGGAGGCTGCGCCGCATGGAGCCCTGTGTGGGTCCCTGGCCCCAGGGCCTTGTGGGGCCCAGGGTGGGTCCTGCTCTGAACAGGGCCACCGCGATGGGTTATGCAGAAACAGACGAGGAAAAAAGGACGGAGGGAGGAGAGGAGGGCTGGGGGCGCTTTTGCAGCCTGTTCCCTGCAACTCCGGAGCCCAAGGTACAGGCAGGCGGGGCAGGGGAGCAAACAAATGGGCCATGGGGGCCACACCGGCCCAGGGCCCAGGCCTTCCCTGCCTGCCTGCCAGCTGCTTGCTCTGTTCCTTTGAAACAACAGCGGTCTTTCACATGGCAAAGGTAAAGCAAACCTAAGTCGGGTTTCAGGAGAGCAGGTCCTGTGTGAGGGTCTAGTGTGAACTTGATGGTGCTAGGCTGCCAAGCCACCACAAAGCCAAGTGACTCCAGGCTTCAGGGCAGGGAGAGGCAGGATCCAGCCCTTCACGGCAAGGGCCGTGCAGCAGGTGGCCAGAGCAGGGTCAGGGTTCACGGATTCAGCCCTACTGTGTGCCAGTCCCGTCTACATGGCCCGAGACCACAGGCTCTGCCCCCATGGCACCGTCAGACCACCCAGTGTGTTCACGGTAACTCGAATGTCTCGTCGTCATCTGGTACCAGAGGCAGCATCGTCACTGCCAAGCTCCGGGCCTGTGGACCTCAGGCCAGGGAGGAGAGGGTGCTGAGAGGGCCAGGTCCTGCTTCTGCCACTGAGGGCTGGGCCTCACCTTTACACATCAGCTTTCCGAGTGCTGGGATCACAGGGATGCACGCCCACGCCCGGCTGGACTTTTGGTGGGCACAGTCCAGGAGAGTACAAGCTACTTGCTTTTAGGAGCTGCTAAGGGGATGAGAGGATGAGGGGGTGAGGAGCTGCAGAGTCACACGGCCCCTCAGTGTCAGCACAGAGCGGAACAGGACCCACATCCTAGACGACGGGTGGCGCTTCTGCACACTCCTCCACACGGCATGGGACACTGAGTAGGAGGACAGAGGACACTGCACTGAGGGGCGGGAACCCGGCACCCACGCAGTGGGCACCTCGTCAGCCCCAGGCTTGGAGCTGAAGAAGCCAAGACCCACAAACAGGGTGGGAGGAGGGAGCAGCAAAACCCCAACTGAATCGGCTGTGTAGCTCCTGCCCCAGGAAACAAGGGAACAGATGGCGGGGAGAAGGCGGGACAGAAGCCCATGAACCTGCAGGCAGAAAAGCAACGCAGGGGGCCAGAGAAGGACCTGTTTCTGGAAGACCTCATGAAGACAGGTGAAAAAGTCCTCGCAAGGACGGTCCGGCACTGGGAAGCAAGCGGGAGACCTGGGGGACAACCAGGGACAGGCCAGGTCCCAGCCTGACCGTGAGCCACCAAGGAAACTGAGGCCACAACTACAGAAATTCGAGAGAGGATGCTCTGGGTCCACAGGGCTTGGAAATTCCACCAAACACTTAAGTAGAAATCAGCACCCATCCTATGAAAGTCTTTCCAAAAGCAATAAAATGAGAACTTCTTGATTCATTTTATGAATCTAGTTATATCTAGATACCCAAATTTAAAAAAAATTGGGCCAGTATCTCTTTTGGACATAGAAGCAAAATCCTCAGCAAAATATCCTTAGCAATGTGAGAAACCCATCACGTGTCCCACATGGGGATGTGCACTGTTCATGTTCAAAACTGCAGCCCACGGCACAGCCAGCACCAGAAGAACCCTAATCCATCAGTCGCTGGGGAAAAGGCATCTGATGAAAGCTGATGTCCACCACGGTAAGCAGACGCTGTCAGGACGGCGGCATGGAGACTCCTGGAGATTTCCCTCGCCCACTGCAGCAGCTCTGAGGGGAGGCAAAGTAGCTACAAGGTTAGGGCCGGGGTCGCAGTTTCAAAGAATGCAGATGAAGGATTTGAAGTCCAAACAGCACAGATAATCAGCACAGCACAGACGGAACTGGTGCCAGGAGACCTTGGGTCGCCCAGGGCTCCCGTTTGCAGGCCGCTGTCAGTAGGGGATGGGAGCGTTTGTCACAGCATGAGGTTCTCTCTCAGGTCACATTCAGAACAACAGGGACTGAGGGGCGCATCCTCATCTCCACAAGGAAACCTGATCGCTGTCCCAAAAAGGGCAGCCCAGGGAGGATGCAGGAACTTCCTGCCCAGAGAGAAAGTGGGGAGGAGGGGAGGGCCCTGTCCAGCACCTTGGTGGCCATGCGACCGGGGACCTGCCCCTCGGCTCACTCCGTGGAGTGCTGAGTGCACGTGTGTAAGGCACAAGCAGGAGAAGCCCCAGGCCTTCGTGCGCCCCAAGCCCCAGCACCTCCTCCGTGATGCAGGCTAGAACCCCCACGGGCCTTCGGCGGGTAGATTATGCACAGAACACTCCATGCACAGAGACTTGCTTTGTGAGAAGGTTTTCTATCAGGCCCATGCTGCTCCCCATCTCCAGTGCCCCTGCCACCCCCGTGCGTGGACCCCATGGCATCGGTGCCTCTGTGTCTGGCCCAGAGCTGGACTGGGGCGCCCTCAGGTCACACCCCACTTCCAGGGCTGCTGAGAGTCAGTGTGGCCCTCACCGTCCTGTGCTCTGAGAGGAGGCACAGGTTGAGGGACATCAGGATGCTGCACTTGAGAGGAACTTGGGACCAGCAAGAAGTGGCAGCAGCAGGGACGGGTAGTGGTGGCCACAGCGGCACACACGACCTGCAGCGCTGGTATGGCGTGGGGGAGGGGACTGTGACGCTCACAGCAAGCCTTGGAGGGAGGGGCATGCTAACACCCACTATGTATGGGGAAACTGAGGCGGCAGGCAGAGGCTGCTGCCCGAAGTCTCACTGCCCAGGAGTGTCCAGGCAGAGCCGGATCCACCCTCCTGACTGCAGAGACCATCCTGACGAAGTCACAATAAAGGATTCGGCTGGGGACACTTCCCTCTGCGCACTGGGCCCAGCAAAGACACAGGGACCTGCATGGGGCCTCAGCTGGCTGAGTAGGTGGCCTAAGCAGTGGACGTCACAACAGGGGCCGTGCCCTGCCCACTCATGATGGGGCTGCGGGCAGCACCGCCTCCTGGGGACGCTCATGTCAGTGAGAGAGAGGACAGCAGAGCAGCTGGCAGGGCCTACGGCCCCCAAGGCACTGCTCTTCCGCCGGACACAAGACAAACCCGGCCAGGACCCCCGCAGGTCATGCCACGAGGTCTGTGGGACATGGGCAGGGCTGCCCACAAGCTCCAGGATGCACAGCTTGTCACCCTCTGCTAGCCATCACCTTGTCTTCTGGTGCTGTCATCTGCTGTCACCAGGCCTGGATTCCCCAACACAGAACATGCAGCTGGGGCCCCGAAGCCCAGGCAGGGCAGGACCCAGATCGCAGCAGGAATGGGGTGGGGCATGGCCCCCACTCAGGACACTGGCAGGCCCTGCAGACACTGCCATCTCCCACATGGGGCTTGAGGCCACTGTGGTGCATGGGTTCCTCGCTGCCCTGACTGCCCCACCCGCCACTGCAGGCCGAGGTAAAG
>RJWT010038599.1:0-12835 GCA_004365215.1 Cuniculus paca | reverse complement strand
AGTTTTAAAAGGTGAATTAGAGTTTGCCATTCAAGTGAAAAGAATGAAAATTGGACTCTCAAGTAAGTATTTTTACATTTAAAACAATTTTTCAAGAATTATTTTGCAGAAGATTCTGGAAGCATCATGAAAAGCATGCCAATCTTTGAGAGTAGAACCCAGTGTGTGCTAGGCATAGGGGGAGCATAATCAATCACATCTAGACCAGATTCTGGGACCAAGCTGCTGAGATTTTAAGTTCCCCTCCACCATTTACTAACTGAGGGATTGTATGAAAGTTACTTGAGCTGTGTATGTTTCCTCATCTGTGAAGACATTAGTTTGTACCATAAATTATCATGGTGAAGCCAGACGTGGTGGTACACACATATAAACTCAGCACTGGAGAGACTGAGCCAGGAGGATTGCTGTAAACTCAAGGCCAACCTAGGCTACATAGCAAGTTCTAGGTCAGTCTGCATTTCAAAATGAGACCCTGCCTCAAAGCAACAACCACAAGAACAAAATTATAATGATGAGTTAATTTAGGTGAAGTGACTAGATCAGTGTCTCTGATACATAAAAGGTGTGAAGTATTATCACTACTGTTATTACCAGTATTAATTACTAGCTGTGACTATAAAAAATTCCCTTAACCTTCAGAGCCTCAATTTGGGGAACTGTAGCAAAGGATAACAACCTATTATTGTCCTTGTGGAGTTCATGGAAAAGTTAATGGCACTCTAAAGTGCCCCAAACAGTGTCTAAATAATCAATAAGGTTAGTGACCCCTATACAAAAGATACTGTAAGAGTGCATAAGGTGAGGAGAGGGGATGCAGCTGGGTGTGAAGATAGGAGGATTTTCCTGCAAAGAAACCTAAGACCTAACCTTAGAAAAAACAATGACATCAACTTGTGAAGTCCCTCTGGAGAGGTCTCCTGATAGGTGAGAGATGAGGCAGAGATGGGAGGAACAAGAGAGAACTTATCCTGCACAGGTCTTTCCTCTCCATCATCACAGAGATGGAAGCCAAGGGGAGCGCCTTCTTACTTAGAAAAGAGAACCTAGATAGTGGGGTTTCAGAGCTTTGGGACATAAACCTACAGAACCAGCATTTACAGTCATGGTCCATGAACCATCCTCGGGGCCAGAGAGCCATTGGAAAGCATTTGGTGAGAGTGCGCAATTCTCTGAGGAAGAGGCCCATATTTATGATGGTCTTTAAGTGGTTAGTTATAGGACTCCGAAAAGCTTAAAGACCACAGGTTAAATGGAGCACAGCTGCGGGTTAGCGAAGAATGCTCTCAACACTCAACAGCTGATTCTGATTCCTTCAGTTGGACTGGCCATCACTAGAGGGCAAGAAGTCCCTTAGAAAAGCTAGGGGTCATGACCTTCAGATCAAAAGAGGCAGATGCCTGCATCCCAGACCTTTTGGCAAAGGCTAACCCCACACATTATGTTCAAAAAGAGAGAGGGGGTGTTGTTGTGCATCATTTTCCAAGAAAAAAAAATGGAAGAAAATGTATTCCATTTTATTTGTAACTGGTATTGTCTTCAGGTGCTTAAGCAAATAGAAACTGTATTCCATCACAACAAAGTCAAATAAATAAATAAATAATAAATAAATAGACACCAGGTCAGCAAGAGTCCACATTCCCAAGCCCCTCCTTGGCTCTCTAGGTCATGTTGTCTTTCTGGTTTCCATCTTCACATTTCTTGGAATCTGTAACCGACATTTAAATTAACTCTTATGCACTCTGCACTTTGAGGTAAAGTTGGTTGTGAGCAAAAACAACTTCAAATGTTTGCCGTCCTCACTCCCTTTCAGACCCTAAGCGCCCAAAAGACATTCTACCATCCCCCACACTCTGGAAGGTCTTCCCAGAAAGTGAATTGAAATGACATCTCTGCTTACTTCTATTTTTGTTGTAACTCCTGATTAACAACTTCTATTTTCATGCTCCTTGTGTGTGTGCATGTGTGTGTGTGTATGTGTATGCTTTGCCTTTTTGCCTTGCAAAAGACGTTTTTTAAAATAGCAAAGCCAACTACACAACCATGTAAAATTCAACAATTGTTTATAATAAGACTGTTTGGAATTAAAGAATAATTTTTATTTAAGGATGGGCCACATTCCTTTCTCTCTCTCTCTCTCTCTCTCTCTCTCACACACACACACACACACACACACAACATCAAATATGGTTCCTAAAACATTTCTACAAGCTTATCATCAGTGTGGAACTAATCAATAAATCCTTCCATGTTATTTTATTTCCAGTTTCAAAACCAGTCTTAAAATCAATCTAGTTATCTTAATTACATTATTTGGTATCTATGAAACTGTTTGCCATACTTTTACAATGGAACCTCACTAAATGACTAAAGGATTACAGAATTGTAGAAGAATGATTGTTAAATGCATAAGCACATTAGAAACTCTTTGTTCAGGCCAGGTTGCTATACAATTCTGAATTCAGTGTGAGCTTGCTTTCCTTAGAGACTCTTTGGAATTTGGCTCTTATTTCAGCCTTTCCCCTGCCAAGCATATAGAATGAATTAGGTGCTCTGTTACAAACATGCCCCACCCGCAATGCTTTCCAAGCTGTGTTTTAAACCCACAGTTCAACTTAAATGTAAAAATGGATCTGCTTAAAAATTGAATCTCACTTTCCTTTGTCTTGTGCTCTCTCTCTCTTCCTTTTTTCAATTCTATTTCCTAATGAGAGAATAAAATGAGAAGAAATGCAAACAGGCAAGTTAAAGTGGACAGTCTAAATGCGTATTTGAGGTCATCAGCCTCAGGTATTCACACACAGTGAAGAGGCCCCTTTCCAAGCCATCACCACTGCAAATCAAGAAGGAGGCATTAGGAACTTTTGGTAATTCCATTTTGGTACTCAAAATCCATCAAAGCCCCTAGAGGAAGGGAGCAAAATGTGCTGTTCTGCAGATCCCAGGCCACTGCAGAGACTCTGCGGTCTTGTGTGGATTGACAAAGTTTCTCACCCTCTCAATTCCCTCCCCAGTCCCTCTTTTATCATCTCTATTTCTGTAATAGATGCTTAGGGCTCTTCTGCTGTCATGATGCTTGCCTATTAAGAGGAAAGCATCCCATGAGTTTACTGTAAGGTATGGCGTATGGAAAGGAAAGAATAGGCGTTTTGTAGGCAGACCACCTGAGGAATCACATCTCAGCTCCACAGTTCATTCACTTAAAAGAGAGACTCCAGAAAGATTCTGTGCTCATCTGAGACTTGGATTCTGCATTTGTAAAAGAAGGAAAAGGAGTCAGCAAGGAGGATGCACATAGTTGTAAGTCCACAGCCCGTATCCAGTACATATTAAGCAACTTCTAGGATTATTTCTTCTCCATACTCACTTCTGAACATACAACTTCCAGAATTTCTCTTTTAAGGAAAACAAAATTAAGGGAGACATATTTAAGAGAAACAGCAAATTTTCAAAAAGGAGAGAATAGACCTTGTCCCCTAACATGGGGAGAGGTTCTGGGCTACGATCATGCTCTCTTCCTCTTGCTGCTGATTACTGGGTTGAGGGTAATTACCACATTTAGAAGGGAGAATGAAATTTTCTCATCTTTTAAAAGAAATTTATTCTAAATTGCTATTTTTCAATCACCAGCTTCCCAACCACAGAAAAACTCCTATATCTCTGCCGCATGGGTTTTATGTTATAAAATGAGTATGTCTTGAGAAAGCTATACAGTGTAAATGGTTGGAAATGTAATCATATTTAATATGTTTGTTTTGTGACAAGTTTTCTTACCTGTTTAATAATTTAGAATTCTGATGCTAAACTTGGACGACCAATTTAAATCCTACATCAGTCTGCTTGCAACTGTTTGAGTTTTTAGTGGTTAACACCCTTGAATGAGAATTTAAAAAGATTTCATTGAGCCGTGTGTTTTGTCTGCACACTAGTCACCTTCTTTATACTGAACAGATCAGGATTTCAACCTGTTATTTTGATCTGTAGCTATGTCTGTAACTATGTCTGATCTGGAGCTATGTCTGGAGCTAAGTCAGATGATGATAACTCTCCTTGAACTTAGCATTCTCCTTTTGACCTCTGCAAGGATATTCTTATGCTGAGAACATATTTTATCTCTTATAAAAACATCTAGGTCGAAATTTTATACACACATTGATACACACAAATAAATGCACATGCACGTGCCCTCCCCCCGCCAACACACACAGGAAAAAAAGTAACAAGAAAGCCTTAACACAAAAACCAGGTTTTCTGGTTTAATGGTTGCTTCTACTTTAAACATAATGAAGCTCCTGACTATTCCAGTAGTAATAATGTCCTGAAGTATTAATGTCTCTTCCAGCTGAGAAATTCTTAAGTCACAATATTGCTTTCCTATGACTTCTTGAAGCATATGTTATTTTCCCTGATCTTATGAGTCATTTCTTAAAATTCTTCCGAGCTATGGAATGAGTCCAGGTAATGCGTGTTCATGTTTCTTTCTCATTAAGTGGCTGTACACTCACTCAGATGGGGGGCTGGGGTGAAATTAGCTTTGCATTTTTAGCACTTGGCATAGTGCCATTCGAGAACCTTTTCTGCATGCCAGGCAATATGTTAGTCTCTGTGGAATCGGCAGTGAACAATAGGAGTAAAGTTCCTGGGATCCTGAGTCTTACACTCGGGAACAGATATCCAAATACATAGGTCATTGTATACCGGGTTAAGTGCTCCAAGGGAAAATCAGAAGATGCCATGACAGAGTAAGACTGGAGAACACTGATTTCAGACTAGAAAAAGAAGTCAGAAAAACTTCTCTGACTTGCATTTATGTTGAATCCTAAAACAGAAAGGATATAGGTTTTGAAGCGGGAAGGAGCTTTCCATGAAGGAATAATGGGAAAGGGGCTGGGTTTCAGGCATCAAGTTAAAGAATTATATTGTATCATAAATATATCCATGGCTACTGGAAGGTTGGAAGCAAGATCAACTTAACCTTTTGGAATACTTCTGGGAGCAGCACCTGAGAAGGTCCAAAGGAAAGAGCTGAGTTTGGAGTGTGGACGGTGAGAGGGCTCTGCTCTCACTAAGACAGCTCACACCAGGCTCACGACTGCGGGACAAGCAGGGGTGGGCTTGATGTACATTTTAGGATGGAATCAGTAGTACCTGGGGCTGGATTGCAAAGTATGAAATGAGCAAAGGGCCAAAGACTGCACCTAAGTTTCTAGCTTCAATAAAAGCATGGATAATGATGAGATTTTTTCAGATGCAAAGATGAGACCAAGAGAATAGTAGCGGGGATGTGTATGGGACATTATGAAGAAAGGATACAGAAGTGTAAAATAAGCATAATGACCTTCACAACCTGCCCGATGAAGCAGGTTGAGGTGAAGCAACTCATCTAAAAGCGAAACTATTAGAAAGTGGTACAACTGAGACAAGATCTCAGATTTTGCTATTATTGTTATGGTGGTTACTGTGTTGAATACTAGTGATTTGTGCTACATTGCTAATTTTTACATGCATTTACCAAGTAATCAGCAATAATTTTAAGCAACTGATGTGTTTATCAACCATCGTAGCAAGCACATCTTTACTTTAAAAGTCCATAATGTTTCACTGCAGTTTGATTTAGAAACTCAGAATCACTATATTGGCCTTAAACTACCACACAAGTTCTTAATATTTATTTACTGAGTCTTCACTTACGATGTGAAAATTTGACTTACATATTTTTAAAACTGTATTTTCTTTAAAAAAACTTGATTAATGTAGGATATTTTCAACATCAGGGAATTATGTATTCATAAGATGTATAAAGCAAAAATATTTTCTCCAAAATTATTAGTATTTGAAACCAAAATTAGTTAACTGATATATATTACTCTGGGTAGTACATGGAAATGAGGTAGAAAGGAATATAGGCATAGTATAGGGGTGCTGTGCACGCGCATGTGTGCATGTGTGTGTGTGTGTGTGTGCGTGTGTGTATTTAAAGAAGCGATCTCATCCCCTTTCCTTCTCTGGGTCCATTCCTTCCCTGGCCCTTGACACTGATATAGGGCAATATTTTTCCCCACCCAGTTTCCCTTTGGTTAAAAAAAAATTTCTTTTTATCAGTTCTTGATACAGGAACTAAGAAAGTGGACTGATTCCTATTACTAATGGAAATTATACTCAGTTATTATAATAGCCTTAAGTTTTAAATAAAATAAGTAACTACATCATATGAATGACACTAGATAACCAACACTTATCCTCAACTGTGGTGCTGACACTGGTCCACTATTGAAGTTCTTTGATAGAAATCTGCCACCAATTGCAGAAATATTGAAGATTGAGGTCCTTAAACCTTCTTTTTATAGGATTAAAGATCAATGTTCAATTTTTCTACTTTTCTGCCCTCTTTCTGAATAAAGACAGAAATTCAGTTTTAGGACTGTGCTAATGAAAGTCAGAACCCTAATTCCCAGGGAAAGTCGGTGGAGGCAGAGCGGAGTGGGGGTACACACAGACCAGGAGCCCCTCATAGGCTCCACTTATTAGTGTGGAATTTTAAGCAGGTTCATTGCAATTTAATTTCATTTTTATTTTGTTTTTATATGAAGAGAAAACCAAATCTGTGGAAAAAACTTGATTGGAATTAGTTGGATTTATTGTTGGATTTGATGGTCTTGTTTTTGAGGACACATTTCTTGGCATTTAAGGGAGAAAGTATGTCTTTGTGCTTCCCTTTGACACCATTTAATGTACATAGGAGGGTTGGACACCAGCCTACAAAAGTTTCTGATCAGTGTATTCCATCTTCCAGTGTCACAGCTGTTGATGTTAGATCCAAAATTAATTTCATACACACAAGGTCAACATTATTACCTCCATTTTCGTGCTTTATCTAATGAACAAAACTTAAGAGATGTCTCTTTGTCTCTTTCTCTGTCTCTATCACTGTTTCACTGTCTCTGTCTCTCTCCTCTTCTCACTCTCCCTCTAACTCTCTTCTCTATGACTGGTCTGTGACTACTTAAAAAATTCCATAAAATGTTCTCACATTCCTTTTTTCCCTTGACTAGACTTCACTCCTCATCTTAACGACCTTCTCCACGCTGACAAGTTAATGTTGCCATTTCTAGCAGTAAAAAGTTATAGTTCATGACAAGCAAAACTCAAGGAAATCAACAATCATTCTTAAAATTCATACATACTATCTTTAAATGGAATGCCTAAAGTTGCAGCAACAGCCACAGAGAATAACCAAAAGGCAGATTGATTCATTGTCACCCAGTAAGTTAACTAAGCAAGAAAGACACCAAAAACATACGAAATTATGTTCAGCCTGCATTTGCTTATTCGGTTTTAGTCACAGACCACAACTTCTTTCAAATAACCCCAGTTTATTTTTGAAAAAAAAAAAAATCCTGTCTTCAGACAGGATATGGGGGAGGAGTTAAGGAGTGATGTTTTACACATGCACATCTGGATACAGTCCAATTATTTCCCTTAAACATTCCCCCAGTTGTTTTCATTTTGCTCCATGCTTTGGCATTCATAAATTTGTGAGATTAATTGTGTGTCAGCAGTCTGCAGGTCTGGAGCTGGGCACTACTTTAACAGCAAGTCAGCTACAAAACAACTCTGTAGAGAAATACATTTACGTTTTTGAAAAAGGAGAGCAGAGTCACACAGTTCATTTCTGTTTAATATTGTGGCATTGACACTGCACATAAAGAAAGTAGAGTAATCTTTACATATACTCTTCTAGTAAAATGTGTGTGGGTGTGTATGTTTTATATATGTGTTTCAATGCAAGGAAAAAGATTTACCAAGAGATAGAAGGGAGAATCTAGGATTAGACATTCGTATTCCTTGTTCTTGTGTGACCATTTTGAGACACGTCAACAGTTTGCATTTTTCTCCTGGAAACATGCCAACATTTAAAATCATCTTTGCCAAAAAACAATCTTAGAAGTGGGGGGGGGAACCTTTGTTTTAAACCATATTTTGAGAAGTCTACTATGCTTTTGAAACTACATAGATAATGAAACTTGATGCTGCTTGCCTTGATGTTCAGACCTGAGAGTCTAGCTTATCCACCCAGGGAGGGAAGAGCCGTGTTCCCCAGAGTCCAGGAAAGTGGCTGCACTTGGTAAGAGCTCAGTAAATGCTACCTAATAATGGAAGAAGTGTATTTTCAGTGTTGGTAACCAGACAGCTTATTATTGCTTGATGTTATTTTGCATTATCTCATGACTAAGACCCAAACCTATCAGATACCGTGACATTTTCACAAGTAAATACTACATACCAAAGAAAGGTAACAGGGAGGGGGAAATTTCCATGCATAACTCAGCAGACTATTGTAAAATTCTGTGACTGGTAGTGTCACTATGGGAAGCAAACCGAAGCTTCTACTGTAACCTTTTACATAGACCAAAAACAAAAACAAAACAAAATTGACCCAGTTCCACCGGAAGTAATTAGGGTTTGAATAATGGTATGCTCACCCTGCACAACGAAGAAGTAGGAGACGTCCTATAATCTCCTGTTTTTCTTCAAATATGCTCTATGATGGGAATTTTACTTAAATGGAACTATAATGTATCAGCATGCTCCTGATTATACAAGAAATAAAAAGCGTAGTTGTGCCACTGGGTCCACTTGTCCCTAGACTATATATTAGAATCTTTTTTGTGCAGATGCTGTCTGGTTTTTTGGCACAGTTGAGAGATACAGACAGAGGTTTTTAAAGAAAGCCTTTATTGCCAGTGCGGGAGGGCTGCAGGAGATTGTGAGCACCCTCAAAAGAGATAAAGTCAGGGAGTTGTTTTTACGGGATTGGGAAAGGGGTGGAGACTATGTGAATGGACAGATTAATGTGTTGGGAGAGGACTGGAGGACCTTCGGCGGAGGGGGTGGAGACTGCGTGAGCGGACAGTATCAGGAGAGGACTGAAGGACCTTTGGCATGTGCACGAAAGGAAAGGGGGAAGTTTATTCTGGGACCAGAAAAAGAACACGGAAGTTACTGTAGAAGAGACAGACTGTCGTTTTGGGGCTTAGCACCATGTTAACCAGGCACCGTGTTGAGCCTGGCAGAGTCCCATGCGAGTGGAACCCATCAGATACATTTGAAGGCTACTGAAAAAATCATGCACTGTCCTTTAGCCTCAGTTTTCTCTTCTGTGAAATGAGGTAAACAGTATCAGCCATGTGTACTCCACAGGGTGATGGTGAGGATCAAACGAGGAAGATAAAGAACATCAAAGCAAATGGTAAGCCATAAAACACAAGCGAATGTCGAATTTGAAATATTATTAACCATCTTATAATCTACCCATGGTTCTATATTGAAAAGCCAAAGTTCAAAAGAATAGCTTATTCTTTCCATAAAGTAATTTACTGACCTTGAGACTAATTGGAGTTATGGAAACAAATCCATACAGACTAGACTGATTCCTACCTGGCAAACTGCCATGTGTTCATGCTAAAGTTAGACACGAAGGATTAGTTAACAAAAGACAGTGCTGCTTCAGAAACAACAAGATATGTGAAACATTTACAGATACAATGAAGATTTATCTGAGCAAATCAATTTTCATTGGCTGAGCTTATTATCTGCTAATAGGGGGGCTCTACTCATAGTCAAATCCTTACTACATACCACTTGGGGGGAAAAGCAAATTAACCTCTCAGCCTTAGTTTCCTTATATGAAAAAGGTGGCAATAACTACTTTGACAAAATTCTTGTGATGATTAAAAGGTAAGGTATAAAGAAGTGCTTGCTTCTCTTAATAGTGGTCACTCAATACTTAATGTCTATACCTAAAAAATTATTGAATCCATAGTCTCAAAACTAAGCTGGGAAAAGAGATCTAGAATTAAATAAGGCTACAAATAAACCATACAAAAATGATCAAGCATAGCATCATTGAAATATGTACATTTCTATAACTATTGCCTGTACATATACTTTTCTTAGAAATTGTATGCAAGTTATACAGAGGTGAAATTATCCATAGCAAAAGGCTTTTATGCCTCCTTAATGACATCTTGCATCTAACACCTGTAATATTATTTTAATAAGCTTGTTCCAACTTCATAGCTTTCACATAATGCGTGGGGGAGGGAGGTATCTTCATTATTACTTGGCTTACATTACACCAAGGAAATTAAAAACCAAAAAATGTGAACTTGTGATACAGAGGTTCGATCTTTTGTGAGTTTCAAGAATGAAAACGCCGTTCTTCAAAACAGAGTAGTCACTGGCAAACTCCAAGTCACCTGAGAATTCCGGCTCAGTGCCCAGCTCTCCTGGTGCCGGAAAGACAAGGCATCTGCGAAGTGTGGGGAGTCGTTCACACCCTGGGGGCTCCAGATGGACTGTGTTTAAATAAGCAGCAACCCACACCAGTTCCCTAAGAACTAAAGCATATCCACACGAGAGCATCTACTTACGGTCCTGAGGCTGAAGGAATTTTATAAATTCTGCAACTTTGGTATTGTTGTGTGCTTTGTTTTCTTTTGTTTTGGTTTGTTTCCTTTTAAGTACACTCAACAAAACGAAGGATACAAAAGATGGTAAAGCGTTGAGGGAACCATATCAAATTGGCCCTAACTAGATAACAGACCTTTGTTCATTTACCCTGTAGAGTTAGCATGGAAGTATACAGTACCTCACCCATACGATTAGGCTAACTAGTTGTCTTTTCCACTATGGTTCAGTATGAAGGTTATGAAGTTGGAACAGACAAATCCTGGGTGTGAAAGCTTTAATTTATCTACCTCATTTATTTTTTATTTTTGTAGCCATAGTCTCTATTTTCCTATTTTATAACCGCTGAAGCATTCCAGGCTCTGTTTTAAACCTAAGAGTTGACATATTGGTGGGAACAGCTGGATGTTCGAGATGTCTTTGATTCCTTTTTTTAAAAATCCCCCTTTGTATATGTAATAATATTGAGCAGTTCAAGAAATGTTTCTCTAGCTATTTATAAAGGAAGGAGAGGAAAAATTCAGACGACTGGGTGGAGAAGACTTTCCCACTGTTGAATCCCTTGTCGGAATGTGGATCAAGACTGTTACTCCAAGTTTTGTCTCTTAGTTATTGCACCTGACTTTAGAATCCAAAAAAGTGTTTTTACCAAGTTGTGACTTTCCTTCTGGAATTGTAAGAGGACACAATAATAGTACCTGTTTACACTGTGAAATGTGTATTGTTTTGAGAACACTACACTACTTAGCCCACTGTTGAGCTAAGAATGCCTTGGGAATGTATGATCTAGGAAAACCCCTGTAGTTGTAGTGGCTGATGCTGTCTGTTGGAAAATAAATTTTGAATGTTCCCTCCTAAAAATTATTTTAATATGGTAATAATTCTACTTAGATGATCCTTCAACTTTCAGGTGCATCTCAATTATCTTCTTTTGGCTTTGAAATGGCACTGTGAGAGGGCCAATATCAAATTAATTCAATTTATCCTCAGTTCAATGTCTCATTAAATTTACTGACAGTAAAAATCTATGTCAAAACTGAGATGCAACAAGATTAGTCAAAAAGCTCTGTAAAGTGACCAATGACCAAATTCCACTTGAACATACAGGAGCCAAAGACTGCAGATGACAATCAAGCACCAGTCAGTGGGATATCTTCTATTAATGAAAGATTAGAAGTGACCAGGTAAAAGTGGACTTCATAAACCGATGATTTACGCAATTTGTCCTCAAATCCATATCAACAGCTATCATTTCAGCCCTGACTATACAGTGGCTCAGACTATTGCCTATATTGTAGGCTAAAAGGAGACCACTATTTTGGTTCATTTATGGACTGAGGCATAAAACAATGTAGCCATCCCCAGAAGCTGGACTAAAGATCTAGATTCTACTGATTCTATCTTATCTTCACAAGGTTATTTCTTAAGTTTCTGTACTCCAGCATGTGTCCTTCCTAACAAAAAGACAATGAAATATTGAAGATCAGTGATGATCAACTAATAATTAAACCCAATGACTTATTCATAGTTCCTCCTATTGATATCTCTGTAACAATTGCAAACTCTAATAACCTAGGAGTCATTCTCATTCTTTCTCCATCCTTTGTCTCTTTCTTTCTTTTCCCTTCCACTTCACCACCATGGCATATATCGTCTTGCTATGCTGTTTTCCTAATGACTTCATCACTGTTCATTTCCATTCCTGCCTTACTTTTGAGTTCTACTTGACTTATTGATCAACCTCCTAGTCTTCTCCCTTCTGTCTTCTTTACTTGAGAAGGATGCATCTATAAATATACATGTACATATATATACCATTTCTCTCCGGGCATTTTCATTTACCAACTCAATTTCAGAAATAACTTTAAAAAATGTTTTTTATTGTAAATACCCAATTTTCAGAATTATGAACTCAGAATGCACTATCCTCAACTTCTCAGGTTCCTTTGTTGAGCTAAGACCACTCAGTCACTGTGTCCTGTTGAGCTTCATTCAGGGTCTTACTGATGTCCTTTCCATCCCTTCCTACATTAATGGTCCTATAGCAGGCTTTTGTTGCTATATCTAATATCACCACCCTTTATATTACTGTATTTTTCTTCTCTTTGATCACACCTTTCTCTAATATATCCAATCAAGTGAAATTTTTTTATTATTTTGAGTTGACTTCATCCCAGGACAAAACTTTCAGGTATTCTCTACTGAGAAATCAATTGATCTAGCATTCAAAATCTTCCATTCTCTCCTCAACCTATCTTTTGTCTGCATTCATTATCTTTTGCTGTGTAACAGATTGGCTTCAAAGTAAGATGTTCAAAACAATAACTATCATCTCACAGTTTGTGTGGCTCAAGAATCCATGACT
>RJWT010038598.1:0-12840 GCA_004365215.1 Cuniculus paca | reverse complement strand
AAATTATGTAACTTTCCTAAATCCATTTTCTTACCTATAAAATGAGTAATATATCTACCTCAAAGAGTTTAAAAGGGTTAAAAATTACTTAGAAATAGTATGTCTGGCCGGGCATGGTGGCTCACGCCTGTAATCCCAGCACTCGGGAGGCTGAGACAGGCAGATCGTTGTGAGTTCGAGACCAGCCTGGGCTACAAAATGAGCTCAAGGCCAGCCTGAACGGCATAGTGAGACCCTGTCTCAAAAACACCAGGGCTGGGGATCTAGCTCAGCGGTCTAAGTCCCTGCACGGCAAGGGCAAAGTCGTGAGTTCAATCCCTGGTGCCACAAAAAAAAAAAAAATAGTATGTCTGAGTATATGGACACATGCACATAGAAATGTGTGCCCTCCAAATACGAAAATGTGAGAGGGTGATTTTAACAACCTAGTTTAGTAAACTAGCAAGTCTATTAATGTTACTAGCAAGATCGGATTTTAATTACTTTTTATTTTTTTGACTGGTGCTGGGGACTGAACCCAAAGCCTGCTGCATGAAAGCACAGCACGACTAAACTATATCCTTAGCCCTATTAATTACTTCTAAATACAAGCATAATTGCTTATATAATTCAGAGCTGTTCAAATTTAAAATCATTAAATTATAACATGAAGCACCCAACTCAAATTAGTCATCCAAGCAGAAATCCCTTCAATGTACCATTCATTATACATACTTCATTATTTAAATGAAATTTAAATCCAATGGAGTATAAAACAAAATTGTGAATAATCTTGCCTTAAGGATTACTTTTCTAAATTACTACTGAAGTGAAGATAAAGAATTAAATTGTTTCTCTAAAACACATTCCCTTCCCTCACAAAGCTCATAGCAGATGCTCAGTAAATGTCAAGTGAAAGAAAGATTATTCTAAATTTTAAAACATTATGCTGGAGTTAGAGCTTCTTGCTAGAACTTATGCTTAGCATACACAAAGCCCTGGGTTCGATCCCCAGTACCAAAAACTAAAAACATTCAGAAACCAACACAGTTTAAATCCAAAACAAAATGACAGCTAGCTTGTTTAAACTTTATATTATTACAGACAAACAATATAATCTATAGCAGGAAATACTGAAATCATCCACATAGATTCCTTATTAGTCGAAGAAAATGCTTCCCATACGATTCAGTAATTAAGCCCACCCATAAATACTGGTCATAGAACTAAAACTATCACTGGATCTATGCCTAGTACAATCAGGTCAAAATCATTCAGCCAACAATTTCACCAAAAGTGGCAGAGCTAGGAGTCCTCAAACAGGAAATATTAAGAAACAACTTCAGGCCAGGTATGGTGGTACACACATGTAATCCCAATACTTGGGAGGCTGAGGCAGGAAGACCACTGAGGATTTGAGGCCAGCCTGGGCTACAAAGTAAGTTCAAGGCCAGCCTGAACAGCATAGCAAAACCTTGTCTCAAAAAGACAAAACCAAAACCAACCTCAGGGTTTTTTTTTGATACATACAAATTTTTACATATGTTCATATATATGTATATACCACAATCTCTCATTTACCCAGTACTTTACAATTTATAAATATTTTCATAATTTCTCATTTGAGCATCATAATCACCCTATGAGGCAGACATCAGATATATTAGAGCTCCACTTAACAGATGAGGAAATTAAATCTAAGATAAACTGACTATCAAGCAAATACTCTATTACAAGATAACTTTATCCACTTTTTTAATGTGCCACGAATTCTTGAAGGCAAGAGAGTAGGAAAGAGGCCAAGCATGGTGGTACATGCCTGTAATCCCAGCACTTGGGAGGCTGAGGCAGGAGGACTGCTTTGAGTTGGAGGCCAGCCTGGGATACAAAGTGAGTTCAAAGCCAGCCAAGACTACACAGTGAGACCCTGTCACAAAAAGACCAAAAAAAAAAAAGGACAGTAGGACAGTATCAGGCTAGTGCAAGGTTGTGAGTTTGATTCTCGGTACAAAAAAAAAATGTCCAAGTAGTAGGGTTTTAGGGGATTTAGCTCAGTGGTGAAGTGCCTGCGTGCCAAGCTTGAGGTCCTGAGTTTGATTCCCAGTACAAAAAAAAAAAGGAAAGTATCAGGCTAAGAGTCTGATTAGCCTGATTAGGATCTGAATCTCATTTTATAACCTTCTATCTGTATAAGCAGAATAATTTATTTCTCAGAGCCTCAGTTTTCTCATTTGGGAAATGGAGACAATAGCAGCTATATTCAAGGATTACTATGAAGAGTAAATGAGAAAATGTATGTAAAGGGCATTCTTGCAAATATTTAAGCTATAATAGGTCCTTTGTAAATGGAACCAACTATTTTTACAATTTTTCTTTTCTTCAAGGCCTTGGGTATCTCATGCTACCAAGGTTCTTTCCAATTCTAAAAAGATTGTTTCTCTACTGGACAGGAAGATATTTGTTTCTGCATTAAATTCTGGGACTTCTAAACGTGACACACACCTGATTCCAAAAATGTCTGAAAACCGGAAAAGGTAACACATTCACTAGAGAAAGTACAACTTACCAGTAGCTTTGCAGCTTGAACTCGAACCACCCAGGAGCCATCACTCACCATGTGACAGATTTTTCCAAATGCATCATCAACTAAGCGAATTTCTTCATTAGAGGAAGGGATGGGAACAATACTAAATTAAAAGGGAAGAAACCACACATGACAAAACATGAGCCAAGGCTCTGAATGACCAATGAGTATTGATACACAGGGAATGACAATGCAATAGCTCAAATCTTAAAATGATGCAACAAATTCTTGCATAAATAAACCACTCTGGGATGAGCCAACCCTTTTAGTCACACTGCAAATTCTCAGTGTCTTAAATAAAAGTGTGCAACCTCCCCAAAGGTTCAGCTATTTATGAAGAAATCAAGAACTTGGGGCTGGGAATGCAGTTCACTGATATGCCTCATATGTGAACATAGAAAAAAAAAATCTAGTCACCACAGTATTTTATACCCTTAAATTTATTATCTCTGGTAATTGAACTATCGTTAATGTAGATTTCAGAGTAAATCAATATCAAAGATACTTACAAATGTTTATAAAAGAGGCAATTTCCAATTAGGTTATGAGTATTGTGTGTTTGTGAACACATACATACACATGTACTTAAGTCCTAAAAAACTATAAGTGGAGCCTATTCCCATACATGAATTTTTAATTTATTCTCATTTTCAGATTTTAGAAGACAGTTTAAGGAAAAGGACCAGACGTCCCAATTTCCAGAGCTTGTGTTTGTCCCCTATGCCACACCGCCAGAAATCTAACCAATACTTCTCCTCTGGAGGTGGCTATTCGCATGGTGGAAGGAGAGAAAAATGGCAGAGGAATGAACAAGTCAGTTAACATCCACACTGACCTTTCGGGATACAGCTGACTGACAACCCAGATAAGTTGGACTGCAGCACTGCGCACCTGCTCGTAGTCATCAGAGAGCAGCTTACACGCCTGCAAAGGAGGATACCAAAAGTTTATCAGTTCTGGGCCAGGGATTTAGCTCAGTAGCACAGCGCCTGCCTGGCAAGCACAAGGTCCTGAGTCTGATTCCCAGTACAAAAAAAAAGTTTATCAGTTCTGTGTCTTTCCAGGAGATGCTCAAACTGCTTTCAAAATGAAGATTGGGAGACTGGATAAAGATATCAACCAAAATACATATGGGTGGTTTTAACTTGGCCTTTGTCAGTTACTCTAGTCACCCTCCTACCCCATATTTGAAAGCAGAATCACAGGCTAACAGATACCTAGAATTGCATCAAACCTAGGAAAGCCCACTGGCAGCCCACAGTACTGCTGTCACAGATGCAAACACCAAGCATGGGTTTTTTCCTCTCTATAAAATCAAAGCACAAATTTCTGTTCATTTTGGTTTGAAAGCACTGGGTCGTTTCAGCCTCTTCACTCTTTCTGAGTATCCCTACTCCCCCTAGATAATAATGACTCCAAGTATCTACCTCCAGCTCAGATTTCTCCTGAACTCCAGACCTGTATGACTATCTATGGCCTGCAACTCTCTTCATGGATGTCCCACCAACCTTTCAAACTCAATGTAACCAAAACTAAACTCCTAATGGAACCAAATTCTACCATATACTGTATCTTGATTCCTCTATCAGTCCATCTTCACTATTTTGAGGCCCTCAATATTGCTTGCTTATGATACATAATATAGTCTTATGCCACCAAGCATCCAAATCAGCTAAATAACTTTCTTTCCTCTCAGTCCTTCCTCTCCAAGTAGCCTTTAGTTACTTGGCTTCCTACATTATTTTTCCATAAGGACAAAAGGTGATAGTCACACAAACACAAGTATTCTGGACCATTATACTTCATCTTGTGAAAGAATAAACTTGGTTTACAAGTCACAAAGATTAGTTAACTATAATCTTCCTGAGAGATAAAATTACTATAGGTAAGCTAACAAAATCTGATCTCTGAGCATGGATTACTTGTCACTAGATTCATTCTAGTGAACAAAATCTGATCTCTGAGCATAGATTACCTATCACTAGATTCATTCAATTATTATACTAGATTGTTTATCACTAGATTCATTTAATTATTCTCTAAAAATATTACCTTCTAAGGTTTTTCAGTTAGGCTGCCAATCAGCTTTTCCATCATTTCATGATATCATTCTTTTTTTTTCTTTTTCTTTTTTTTTTCATGATGCCATTCTTTACCATACTACTCCATTTGTGTGACATCTTTCCATATAATCCCACGGTCATGGTTACTGTAGAAAAACTAGTTTATGAAGTGTGGTGCCCAAAGCTGACTTTATGTGTGGCCCAACCAGAGAGATCAGCAAGACTATCACTTTCTTTTTTCTAATCACTATGCTTTTCTTCAAGCCCATGGCAGCCCACAGTATTGCTACAATCCTCCTAAAACTCTTTTTCATATGTATTAGTGCTATTCAATTATATACCTCACATTTTCTGACAAGTATGCTTTGGGTATAATGCCCATTAATCCCCACTAATACAGCTACAATTGTTCAGCTAAAATCCATATGTTTTCAAATTCAGAGAACCAGTGTGCCCTCTCCCAGCTTCTTGAAACTGCCTCCCCTCCCAGACAATAATCAATTAAAGTACCTGATTATAAACTGTTTGGTGTAATTTCAGTCCTCTTTCATGGAGCTGCAACTACATAATGAAAATATACAGTTTTAAGTATTTGTGAAAAAAATCAGTATTTCCAAAGTCTCCCCTTGATCTCACATATTTTCCCACATTACATCATAATATGGTAACCCCTCAGGCATAGTCAGTGCTGTAAGTACAAAGCATGGTCAAATATTTTCAGTGTAAGTATCCAAGCATTTAATGAATCTAATCAAATCTAACCCAAAGGCATAAGAAACATATGAAATAGTGGCAAGAAAGCTAAGAAAGGGCCGGGGGTTTAGCCCAGTGGTAAAACACTTGCCTAGCATGGTAAGGCCCTGGCCTCAATCTCCAGAACTAAAGGGAAAAAAAAAAAAAAGACTAAAGGTGTTATATGTCAATAATCCCAGAACTTGAGAGGCTGAGGCAGGGGGATCATGAGTTGAGCTTAGTCTGGGACCCTATTTAAAAAACAAAAACAAAAACAGCCAAGAAACAAATTGTTAAATGGTTACCACCTACTCCTAAATAGCACCCTCTTCTGGTAACTTTCATCTACATGCCTGAAACGTGTATGATATAACCAAGACCTTATAACAAGTCACATTTCTCCTTTTTGGGAACAGAGAAATAGAGGAGGAATTTGACTTGGTATTACATTATTAAAGGCATATACCCAGGTGTGGTGGTACACACCTGTAATCATAGCACTCTGGGAGGCTGAAGGAGAAGGGTAACAAATTCAAACCCAGCCTGAGCAATTTAGTGAGACCCTATCTCAAAATAAAAAATAAAAAGGCCTGAGGATACAACTGAATCTAAAGGCCCAGGTTTCAATTCCTAGTACTGGGGGGGCGGGGGGAATACAGCTTATACATCCGTCAGTGATATGGAAGAAAGCTACCAGAGAAAGCATACTTGTTGTACAGGAATACATGGCTTTTAGTTCTGTGAGGCCACCACCAACACCTTCCTAAAAGTATGTATCAGGTGTATGCTGGGGGATTCAGAATGTCTTCAAGATAGCATTAACCATGAATTTTTTTTAAAAAATGCACCACCAGTAGCGGAACACATCCATGTGCCTAGCTATTGAGAAGGCGGAGGCAGGAGGGTCACTTGAGATTCAAGATCCTCAGGGCCAGCCTGGACAACGTCGCAAGATCTCCTCTCTTCAAAAAAGAAAAAAAAAAGAAAAGAAAAAAGAAACGAAGAGAAAAAACTGTCCCAATGAGTTTTCATAAAACCATGCTTACCATGGCTTTAATAGCTGCTGTTCTGACACGCGGATCTTGGTCACTGAAATAATCCCCTATAATTTTCTGAACATCTCTGGCAGTTAGGCCTTCTGCATCTTTTGGGACACTTTTCTCCAAAGAGCCAAGATTGCCAAGTAATTGCAGGCATTTATTTCTTACACCATGAGAGGTATCTGTCAGGTGCTATAAAGAGAAAAGAAGAAAAAAAAAAGAAAGAAAAGAAGAAACAAAAGGACATGATTAAGTCACCCTTTAAAACAAACAAAAACACAGAAACAACTCCAGGGATGATTTCGATTACCATATTCTCACTAGCCTGTCTAGCATCATACAGCTTGGATATACACCTTTCCCAAAAAAACAGTCATTAGAAAACAAGAGTTCTATTTCCCCTTCTTTTTATATTTCCAACAGAAAGCATTTGATTTTGTACAGAGTAGATACTTTAAAATTTCTCTCTGGGCTGAGAATTTAGGTCATTGGTAGTGCACTTTATAAGCACATATGAGGACGGTTCAATCTGTAGTGAACACACATGCACGTGCATGCATGCATACACACAAAGTCCCTGAATTACAGTAAGCAGTATGATCAAAATATATAGTGAATGTTTAATTTTATTCCTCTACTTTGCCCTCCAATCACCACAGCTGCAGCCCAACCCCTCAGGTAACCTCTTTGAGAGGCCTCACTGTGTCCACCCACAGCCCTGCACACTACCAATATGTGTTTCTGTCATATGCTGACCTTGGTTGGCAAAGACACCAGAAATGTTTTCAGCAGAGGATTTCGCTTTGGGCCAGTGAAAACAAAGTAATTCACTGCTGTGGAATTGGTAACATCTGGTTCATCTAATACAGACACTGGTAAAGTTACTGGGACCTTGGAGGCCAAACAGAAATGATGCGAGTATGGTCTAACTTTCGCAGAAAAATGGAATACTGATAACACCCTAAGAACAGAAATTGAAATTGGAGACCAGATTTGTCAAGGTTTGAAATTGATATTCCATACTATCTTCTCATCCTACCTGGGAAAGAAAAGGGATAAAGTCAAGTCCTCTTATAAGAGGGAGTGAATAAACCTAGATTCTGATGTTGTCTTTGATTTATTAGACCCACAAGCCACTGTTCAGCTGTCTGGTTATGAAGGTTAGCTTGCTACGTACTGGATAACTCTTGTCAGTCCCAAATCCAAGCTGAAAAGGAACAACCTACAGTGGACTGCAGCACTGAGGACTTCAAGCTACACACTAATGTCAATGATGGGGGAAAAAACCTGGAAGATTGATTCATCAAAGAGTATGTAAAGTTCCTGACACTTCAGTAAACCTTGCGTGGACATCAGGTACCAAGAGCACTCGTTTTAGCACTGCAACTAAATAGCTGTTGGATCCTACTGCTTCCATTTCTGCAAAGGTCAGTAACTCCATTTTAATTGGAGTATATTACACTCAGACTCTGAGGCCTGGCGTGACGCTTACACTGTCTGCTCTGGCAGACAGGAAAAACATTAATGCTGGAGGCCACAAACTTGGGCCTGCCCTGGAATTGAATGCTTAATGCAGCTGAAAGAAACCCCTGAGAATGAATACCAGAAGATTGTGCCTTAATATATTTTCATTGTGACCAACAGGCTTTTATCCAACCCCCCTCCAAGAAAGTGATGAAGCGAAGGATGATTTAAACAAGAGCCATATTTTAAACATTTAGTCAGTTACTTGTCTGTTAGTTTTTAGTTGAACTGATTATGTAGTTACCAATACTGCAGTCATGCTATCACCTATACCGGTTTTGGAGGGGGGGGGTTGGTGTTTTTGAGACAGGATCTCACTATTCAGTTCAGGCTGGCCTTGAACTTACTTTGTAGCCTAGGCTGGCTTTGAACTCATGGCAACCTTTTGCCTCAGGCTTCCAGAGTGCTGAAATTACAGGCCTACACCGCTACACCTACACGTTTGGTTTTGTTTTTGTTTTTGTTTTTGTTTTTTGCGGCACCAGGGATTGGATTCATGACCTTGCGCTTGCCAGGCAGGCACTTAGGCCACTTCGCTAGGTCCCCAGCCCCTACACATTATTTAAATGTATTTAATTGTTAAAATATATTACGCTAATGAAATAGATCTTTATAAAAATTGAAAAACCTTGGCAGCACTGTTCACTGCATTTTTATCAAACCTCATACATACACTCATGAAAGAGGACTACCAGAACTTCTTCAGAAAGTGGCAAGAGCTGGGCATGCTGGTACTTGCCTATAATGGTAGCACTTGGGAGGCTGAGGCAAGAGGTTCACTACAAGTTCAAGGCCAGCCTGAACTGCATAGCAAGAGCTGCCTCAAAAAAGCAAGTGGCAAGAATGATGAGATAACTATATTTGAAACAAAGAGGAATATTCTGAGGGGGATAAAGAGCAATGTGTCTTTTGCTCAGTTTGGTTTTGTTTTTCTGAGACAGGGTCTCACTCTGTAATTCAGGCTAACCTTGAACTCACTATGTAGCCCAGACTTGCCTCAAACTCATGGGAATCCTCCTGCCTCTGCCTCCCAAATGCTGGCATTACAGGTATGTGCCACCACACCTGGCAGCGCCTGGCAGCAATGTGTTTTATTATAATATTTCACTGCAATACTTTAATTTAAATATTCACTGTATACTATATTTAACAAATTCCAACACAAGATAAAAATATACAATTTTAAAATGCTTAATATGAGGCAAAACTTCCCTATGATGAATGTTATCATTATGTATATCTAAAATGCAACAATAAAATTAAAAAACCACAAAAAATAAATAAATTCTTTTCTTGAGACATGCTCTTGCTATGTTTCACAAATATGAGAAAAGAAAGTATAACAATATGCCAGACACACTGCACACACCTATAATCCCAGCTACACAGGAGGTTGAGGCAGGAGGATTGTAAGTCTGAGGAAAGCCTGGATAACTTAGGGAGACCATCTCAGAATAAAAAAAAGACAAGGGGAAAAAAAAGTTATAGCTCAGTGGTAAAGCACTAACTTAGCGTGTACAAAGACCTGATTTGCTATCCAGTATTGCAAAAACTAAATAAGTAAATAAAACTACATTGTCATAAATGTACTATAAAAAGAACAGGCATTGTGGCACATGCCTGCAATCCCAGCAATCATCAAACTGTGGGTTTCTGGTCAAATAAGAGAAAGGCTAGGTCTGATGGTACACATCTGTAATCCCAACACTCATGAGGCTGAGGTAGAAGACTGCCAAGAGTTCAAAGCCAGCCTGAACTACATAACACCCTGTCTCATAAAACAGAACTTAGTAAAGCTAGATGTAATGTCACATGCTAGTAATGCTAGCACTTGTGCTCTAGGAGGCCAAGGAAGGAGGATCACAAATTCAAGCACATCCTGGTCAATGTAGGAACTAAGTGAGACCATGTCTAAACACTATGGGGATGTACTTTAGTGACAAGGCCCGAGGTTCAATCCCTACTCAATATCTAAAAACAAACAAACGATAACAACAAAAATTTTAAACCAGGCAGTGCAAGCCTATAATTCATGGGATTGAGGCAGGAGAATCTCAAGTTTGGCTAATCTGGGCTACATAGCAAAATCTCATCTGAAAATAAACAAATGAACAAACAAACCACTACTTAAGAAAAGGGAAACAAGTGGAGAAAAGATGAGCAGGTAATGGCAACCTTTTTCTGTACAAGCCAAGTCCTCTGTGAAGGGGACCTACAGGCAGGCAGGCTCACATGGGGCAGGAACAAAGAAAATATCATGAGAAAGCTCCTACACAGAAGGATCTGAGAGTGAGAATCTTCCATTATAAAAATGGCTCAATCAAGCAGTTTAGCTCAGTTAACCCATTGTCTCCAAATTATTATTCAGATTACAAAAATGTGGAACACAAATACTCTCATGTGCTCATGATGTCTTATATACAGTAAGGCCTCAAAATATGATACTGATATGAAAAGAAATTTCCGAGTATGAGGCACACAATGACTATGTTTGTCACTGTCAATAAGATAGGGGTTTTTTAATGATTTGTTTATAATTAGTAAAGAAGTATCATTTCTCATAACTAAAGTGTTGACTGAATCACCAGCAGCCAGATGGTTGCTACCACTATTGCAAATATTTTATTTGATTTTCAAACAAATTAAAACCTAGCTTCTATTAAGGTAACCAGGCAACAATGATGCATAGTCAACGTATTACTGCATACTGAATCTTAGCCATGGAGAGTTTAAATTACACCCTCAGGACAACAATTACAGTTTTATGATGTCCCTCCCCAACGGATCACTACTTGCATCACACCCACCATCATTAAGAACCATCGAATGTCTGCAGATGCTATTTTGGTATTGTATACTTTGTCAGGCCAATGAAGTGCCATCATTTTTTACACTAATGGAGTGAGTAAGCAGCCACATCTCCAATAATAAGAGCAATCTGCGTCAAAAATAAAAATAAACTAAGCCAGGCGTAGTGACGCACATCTGTGATGCCACCACTCTGGGAGACTGAGGCAAAAAGATCACAAGTTCAAGCGCAGCCTGGGCAATTTAGCAACTTGGAGAGACCCTCAGTGGTTGAATTCCACTGCGTTCATAATCCCCAGTACCAATACATACATAAACAAGCTAACTAACAAGCCAGTTTAAAACTTTTCTAATAGAAAAGAATCAATGGTTAAGTATATCATACAAAGCTGAGAATTGAGTTAAATAAGCTTGCTGATTCATTCAGCTTTGGTATAACTTGTTCCTAAGCACAGACAGAAATCCAGTATACAAATGAATATTCTCTTCCCACAAACCACATATAATATCTGTTTAAGTAGAATTTTATTTGGGGGCGGGGGGCTGGGGATCAAACATAGGACCTGGCATACACTAAGCAAGCACTCTAAGCCAAGCTACATTTCCAGTTCCAATTCTACACATGCTTAAAATCTGTGTATTTCTAAGCTTCTACATTAGGAACTTAATGTATCTTTGCCCTATTATTAAAAGGAACAAAGAAGAAATCAGGATTTGAAGAGAAGAAATGGAGACAATTAGACTATAACGAAACCTTATAAACAAAGACAGATCTTTGTTCTCCCAAATTTCAAAATTAGACAGCAGAAGACTCCCAACTTCAGCTGTGCAGATGCTATACAAAAAAAAGAATATTAATATCCAGGCCAAATCTGTGAGCTATGTCTCTTCATCTCAAAAATGAGGATTAGCTGTCCAATACTTCAAAGACTACAGTACTACCAAAAGAATACAATTCCTTTTTCTCCCAGTCTTCCAAACATTTATCTTTTATCTCTTAATGAAAGTCATTCTAACAGGTGTGAGATGATATCTCATTACAATTTTAACTTGTATTTCCCTGATGATTAATGATCCTTTTTTTTTTTTCATGAATCTGTTGGTTATTAGTTTGCCTTTTTTCAGAAGTGTTTGTTCAGGTCTTTTGTCTATATTTTAACTGAGTTATGAGGTTTTGCTTTTGCATTAAGTTCCTTATGTCTTTTGGAGATTAACACCTTATCAGTTGTATGGTTTGCAAATTTTTGTTGGTACTGAGACTTGAACTCAGGACCTTGCGCCTGCCAGGCAGGTGGCTTATGCCACTGAGCTATACCCCTGGCCTGCAAATATTTCTATCTGTGACTTTATTTTGTTTCTTTTGCCATGCACATGTTATTTAGTTTGATGCACTCCCATCTGTATATTTCTTATTTATTGCCTGTTTTCAAGGTTATAGCCAAAAAAATCATTACATAGATCAATATAAAGGAACTTTCCCGTGTCTTTGTTTTGGTTACTTTTCTTCCTTGCTGAGACAAACATCTGACACCCAAAATTAGGGAAGAAAAGGTTTATTTAGCTTACAGTTTCTGGAGATTTCAGTCCATAATCAGCTGGCTCCAAGGCAGAGTGGCATGGCACTGGGGCAACACTTCAAGGCAGCAGCCAGAGCAAAAGACCAAACAAGCCTCTTCTCCTCCCTTAAATTGTACACAAGCCATCACCCCACCTTCCCAGGGTGGGTGTAACACTCACAAAATGTCCTTGCCTTCCTGCACAGGATGAGGATGTTACAAACTGAGGATGTTACAAACCAGGGACCCTGGCCCCATGCTGAGTCTCTCAATTAAACTACTAAACTTCTCAAGTTGACACAATGTATTAACCATAAGAGTCTTCCTCTAGGAGTCTACAGTCTCAGATATTACAAGTAAGAGTTTAATTCATTTTAGTTGATTTTTGTGTAGGACATAAGTAAAGGCTTAATTTCATTCTGCACCCTGTGGATCACCAATTTCCCCAGCACCATTTACATAATACTCTGTCCTTTCCCCATTGTGTGTTCTTGGCACACAATTTGTCAAAATTCAATTGCCATAAATGTGTGGGCTTCTTACACTATTTCACT
>RJWT010038597.1:0-12834 GCA_004365215.1 Cuniculus paca | reverse complement strand
GCCTTTGTGCTGCTCCCCGCGCACGCCTTCCCTCCCTGCCTCACCTGCTTCCGCCCGTATCTGCACCAAGCTCCTGGCTGTCAACAAGGCCTCCTTCCAGGCCCTTCCAGGATGCTGCCCTAGGGGTCTTTGCGAAGCCCCGCAGCTTGTGTGAGGAATGCAGTCTCAACACGCCGGCACACTGCCGGCTTCTGCTTCCTTGCGTTTATCAGTGTGTCTCCCTCGGGAACGACGGTACTCATCGTGGGGAGCTGGCTCAGGTGCGTAACCCATCGTCCTTCTCTCTGCTTCCGTGCCCTTCCTCTCCCTCCCCACGCTCCCCACACCCTCTCTCTAGTTCCCCTTCCCATTTGAAAACAACCTCTCTCCCTATTTTATCCATATTTTATTTTGCTCTTGAAATTATTTATATGTTGAGTTTCTCCATAAGACAGGCCAGATGACACTCATGTTTATGTGGCTGATTTATTTCCCTTAGCATTATGGACTCAAGGGGCATTCATTTTTGTACAAATGATTCAAATGTGTCATTGTTTATGGCTGAGTAGTACTGTGGGCATATATACCGCATTTTATTTATCCATTCATCTGTTGATACACACAGAAGCCTCTTCCAAGGTTTCACTATTATGAGTTTTGCTACTAAAACATGGATATAAATGTACCATTGTAAAAGACTTTTTTAGGGATTGTGTCTAGGTGTCCCTTCAATGCTTCATGCAGTCCGACTTTTTCAGAGGTGCTGGATCTAGAGTTTGTGATGCTGGGGTTAAGGGTGTGTGGAGAGTAAATTAGTTCACTGATAGGTTTGGCTACCACTCTAACATGAGTAGCCTAGATAGAATATAAAAGGGGCACAAAGAAACTACTACTGTCAATTGTTTGCTTTTGCTGTCTTCTGCCTGCCATGAACTGTTTCTTCCCTGTGATGCCATGAGCCACCCTGTATTGGAGCCAGCCGACTATGGACTGAACCTCTACAAACTGTGAGCAAACAAATCTTTCCTCTTTTAAGTTTAGTTATTGGGTATTTGGTGTCAGCAATGAGAAAAGTAACTAAGATAGATCTCTGTCACTGTTTCAGGAAGATACATAGAAGGGGAACATCTGGACAAATGGAATTTCTAGTTTTACTTTGAGGAATCTCCTACCGTTTTCCAGAGTGCTTTCCCTAGTTCCCATCCTACTCACAGTGTAAGAGTTTCATTCCTAGTAGCCTCTCCAGCATTCATTCTCTGATGTCTTGATGATGGCCATGCTTTCTGGAGTAATGTGGACTCTCAAGGCTGTTTTAATTGGCATTTCTCCAGTAACCAAAAATGGTGAACATTTTTGCATGTATTTATTGGCCTTTTGTACTTCTTCTGAGAAGTGTCTGTTCATCTCAACTGTCAATTTTTGATTGGATCTTTTCTTTTTGGAGGTCTATAATTTTTATTTCTTTATATATTGTAGATAATAGATTTTTTCCAAGGTGGAGGTGGAAAAATGTTTCCTATTCAGTAGATTGTCTCTACACTCCACTGTTGGTTTCCCTTTGCAGTGAAGAAGCTTTATAATTTGATATAATTTCATTTGTTGATTCTTGATGTTATTTTTTGTACAATTGGGTTTCTGTCCAAAAAGTCCTTAACTATGCCTATGTCATCGAGTGTTTAACCTATTTTACACTGCAGGACACTAACTGGCTCTGTTTTAATATCTGGGTCTTAAATCCTTTTCGATTTTCTTTTTGCACAGTGAATGGTACAGGGTCAGATGAGTCTGCAGCACGATCTCAGCTCAGCTGCCTGTGACCAACACCCAGACAGAGTCTGCACCCCGGTCTCCCCCAGAAAGTGGCACCACCTCCTCAGCCATATCATATCTCACTTCACTGTGTCTCGGTTTCACAGAGAAATCTAAAACAATCTCATTTGCATTTGGAACAAATTGCTTCTTATGGGGAACTTGTCATAGCAGCTGCATTTAGGTGACTTATATTGATAGTTTTTGACAGTGATGACTATAAGCAAATTCCCAGTTGGGGTTGTAGAATACCTGGGTGTAGCTCAGGAATCTCCAGGTTGCTGGGCAGGCTAATGTCTAACATGAGGACCACTGGTCATTAAGTCAATACGTCTGCCTGGCCTTGCCCATTGTCCTTAAAGCAGGTATCACACTCCAAAGCATCATGAAATTATAAAATCGAATTAATCAAATCCTCTTGTCATTTTTTTCATCAAACAATATTAAACATCAAGAAACTGATAATGCAATATATATTTAGGATAGCCATTTATGGGGACCTGTAAGGTGAAGAATTCTTGAGAGTAACATTAAATATGATAAAAATATGAAGTATTCTCTTAAGAAATTTAAAGTAAATCCTGATATTCTTATTGCTAACAAATGGGCAGTGATACAACTGCATGCAAAGAAACACACATATTTATACAAGGGTGTTTACCTGTCAGTCAGTATATCATCTGATGACAAACTCCACTAAACGCTATGGAATTGATTACGGAAAATCCCCAGGTTCTGAGTACCAGGAGCACACTGAAGGTGATTGAGATGTAAAAGGTGATGTGGGAAGCAGATGGTGAAACAAATTAAATACAGCAGCAAGGGCTGCTGCAGTAGAAACAGCCTTTTTATTTTGGTTAAATAGTGTTGATTTTTCAATTTATACTTTTTTTTTCCTTTTTTCTGGAGTTGCACAGATGGCTTCTCACAATCTTCTAAAGAATACGATTTGGGGAAAAGCTTATAACAGATCACGGGTTTGCAAGCACATCATGCCAGCATCACGAAGGGAGGTGTTCTCTCAGAGATGACGACCACAGAGAGAGGACAGCGGGCTGGGAGAGGAGCCTGGATTCCTCTGCAAATCCATCACCAACTTGCAACCAGCAAGGAACAGGTGGTGCTCTGCACCCTTCCACCCTGCTCCCTGGCTCAGCAATGGGACCCCTCCCCCGGAGCGTTCAGGGACAACCACTGTCTTAGTTGCACACAGTGTACGGTTGAGTATGACCCACTTCACTGCCCCTGTTGGAGACGACCAGGGGTTCCCTGGGCACAGACTTAGTGCTCATGTCTGCACTATTGCAGGCACCGTGGGACGGCTGGTCTAAGCGTGTGCTGGTGCACACACAAGCACAGTGGTACAAAGCCCGGCTCGGTGCCCCAGGTCACAGAAGAACACAGCTGGAGGCACAGCTTGACAAGCTAGGCTGACTGAGGTTGGGTGAGGCCTTGAGCGGTTATGAGTGGCTGTGTACTTCTGAGGAGTGGAGGGTATGTACCTCACATGCATATCTCCAGCCCAGATACTACCCTGACCTCGCACCAAAATGTCGGGAAGCCTGCTGTGGGCCCTCTTGGTTGCACAGGGTGTTTCAAGATTAATCCATTTCTACTCCAACCAACTTCCCTTGTTCCCCTATTTTAGGATCAGCTTTCACCCCTGTTCCCAACTTAGCAACTGTGATTCCTTCTTGTATGCACTGTCTCTTGCTCTGGCCAGACCCAACATGTTCCAAGATTCTCTTTGATTCTGCATGAAGCCCCACATGTTCCCGTCCACAGCATCACTGCCAATTTCCTTACAGAGCAAAGTCCCTCCTGTGCGGTGCTGCTGGGTTTCCTGCCTCAGTTCACACCAATGCACATTTGTTTTGTCTGCATCAGTGTCTGCAGGCTGAGTTAAAGACAGACATGTGGGGTATTTAAATTGCCTTTCTCAAGACTAAAACCAGCCATCTTCTTTTCATTCTCCTTGATTGATCACATCTTTCCTGCTTTTCGAGGTTTGTCTCCAATGTCCCTCTGGGAAATCCTCTGTGGATTGCTTCCCTTACGCTGGCCCTGCCCAAGCTTGAACTCAACATTTCTGTGATCTTTACAAGAACACAAGCTTTTCTGACACAAAGAGAGCAGCTTTCTCCAATGGTCACTTTACGGACACGACTGAAGCTGGCAGGGCAGGATGGAGAGGAGCCAGCAGAAAGCAACGGTGTGTCTGTGTCCACCCCAAGCCTTTATCCTAGCATTTCTCCTACCAAGCTTGTTTCCACCTGACACTCACGCTGTGTAAGACCACACATTTTTAGAGAGAGATAAAAGTCTGAAAGAAATGGTCATTCTAAGTGCAGCACACCAAGACTCTTTGAAGCCAAGACTCTTTGAATCATAGGTAGAACACAGATCTTTTCATTCTTTAGTCTTAAAGAACCTAAACGTAGTGGGGTCCTGCTGATGGGGTACAGAAATCTACTTCCCAAGACCACCAAGTGTTACCAGGCAGGCAGACTGTGTCCTCTGAGGCCTGGAAAGTCAGACTTAGGAGAAGTGCTTCTGGGCTGGAGCAGACCAGTCTGTCATCGCTGCCACCAGCACTGTGTCACCACCTTTAGGATATGAAGCCCGCATGGGCTGGCACTTCATAAAGGATAACTGATGTCAAGGAGAGTTTGGACAAAGCAAAAGGGAAAATGTTATTTCAGAATTAAAAAGGCAATAAAAGCTGTGATTCTCTGCCTTTATCTTGCTGAGAAATATTTCAAAAGGGTCTCCTAAAATGTGCTTTGGCTTTCTTTCCAGGAAGGAAATTAGAAAAAGGACAGATCCAAGGTAGATTCTTACATTAGTCAGACATCAGTGTAGTAGGCAAAGTAAGTGGCTCTCTCCAGAGATCGAAGATGCTGGTCATCGCCTCTGAATGCTTTGCTGCAGCTTTAGTTCTCCTGTGTACAGTCAGGAGGCAGAAAATGGAGAAAGGATGGGGGGTAGAGAGCCACCTGATTTTGTGGCCCCTGTAAGAATAGAGGCCCCTGATCTCCAGGTGTGTCTGCAGCTGGACCAGCTCCTCCTCAGAACCAGATGTGGTTGGCCAACTAAGTGAAGACCCAATGTGGTAACTTTAAAATCATTCTTTTTTCTTTCAGGAGGAAAAATCTACATGAAATTGATGTCAGGTATCAGGAGATGAATAATAAAATGTCAATCTTATCCTTAACATAGTCTCTTCTTCTCTTCAAATTTGCCAAAACTACTAATCATTTAAAAATTAAAAATACATACTGCACCCTTACTAGGAAATGGGGTTTCTGAAGTTTAGAGCAATTCATTCAAACATCTACTTTAAAATACAAAGTCAGTTGTTTTTTGAGGATCTAAAAGGTAAAGTCGATATATAAAGACTTTAATAAGATCAAGAAAACTATATTAGTTACGGAGTCAGAACACTTGGGTAAAATATCTGCAATAAATCAAGTATATTAGTGTCAATAGCAAGATATTGACTTGCTGAAAATTAACGTCCTCCTTGTTTACTAGTAAGAGTAGCACTAGTCCCCAAACTTTAATAGACATGGCCTTTAAACACTACAGGTTCCAAATAGATGTTAATAACACAGACATTTTAATTCTTCCAGGAAGATACCCATAAGGGGAATATCTGGGTCAAATGGGACCTGTAATCTAGTTTTTTTCCTTTTTTTTTTTTGAGACAGGGTCTCTCCATTCTAATTGTAGTTTTTTGCAGAATCTCCACATGGATTTCCACAGTGGTTGCACAAGTCTACACTCCCACCAGCAAAGGAGAAGGTTCCTTTTTCTCCACAACTCGACCAGCATTTGTCACTAGTTGTTCTCTTGATAATAGCCGTACTTTCTGGAGTGAGATGGAATCTCAGCGCTGTTTTAATTTGCATCTCTCAAATGACCAGTGATGTTGAACCTTTTTTTCATGTATTTATTTGCCCTTTGTACTTCTTCCAAGATGTGTCTTCATTTCAGGTGCAAAACAGAATCAAGATACATCACGCATGGGTACAAATCCCTATAATGATTGTGGTCATTATGTATACCCCAATTGTGCCAATGAATTTAATTAAGCAAACAATAACAACAACAAAAACACATAGGCAGTGACCTCACGACCTCGTTAGATGAATGAAAGGCAGAGTGATCTTTCCACGCCAGGATCCTTGGGGCCCCACAGGAAAAGCCATGGAGACAGGCACCTTATTTAGATGCTGCAGGACAGGTCTGAGTCTGGCCAGGCAGAGCAGGCCTGAGTCCCCCAAGCTGGCTAACCCTTGGGCTGCCGGGTCTTGGGAAGAGGCCTGGGCTGACCAGGTCTAGGAATGAGCTAACCCTGGGCAGCTGCGAGGGCGGCCAGGTGTGAGTGTCGGTGCGGGGGGGACACCTGGGCTGGAAGACGGTTCTAGAATTTGTCCCAAGGAAGGCAGTCACTCTCACTGGCAACATACTTTTATGAGCTTTGTAAAAATCACTGATACTCTCTTAGTCCCAGGGTTTGTCAGAAAATTAAGCCCTTACCAGAAGTAGCTACCATGCAGCGAGGTAAAAATGATTGCCACACTTTTCATTTTTACTGTTCCAAAGATATTTCCATGCCCGTCCTTGCAGTGATTTGTCTTCTGCAGCCCTGGGAGGGAAACGTGCTGCAGTACACACGGGGGAGGAAAGCCTGGACCCCACTGTTCTCCTTCACGCCAAGGAGTTTTACCTGCCTGCTCCTCCTGCTTACGTGTTTCATGTCACCAAAGCTACTTTAGAGTTTGGGGATTGCACTGGAGTCAGGAAAGGGGCTAAGGACAAGGAAATACGGGCTCTCTGAGACCTGAAAGGGGAGGAGAAATCACACCCAGTGCAGCAGGAAGGAGAAAGCCTGCCCTCTCCCCTCAGGGTGCTAGACGTGTCCCTCTGCAGGGCTCACCGCAGGAAGGAAGCAGCCAGCACATGGGCACCTTGCCCCGGCACCCCACCCCAGGACCTCTGCCCAGCAGCTCATCCAGGCAGCTCACCCTGGAACCTCTGCACAAGGTCTGGGCACCTCCCAGACAGCTTTGCGTGCTGTGAAGTTAAAGTCAAGAGTAATTAACAGGGCCTCTTCCCCAGCACCTTCTGCTGTGCCCAAGACCACAGCTGCGCTATCTGGGTCCCAGCTGTGGAGCATGGGGTATCCTGGACTGACCTAGCACAGGGGTCAGAGGTTTTTGCTCTCCATCTGCTGTTCCGCTTTTCCTTAAACTTTCCCTTGCTCTTTGGTGTCCTGTCCTCTGCCTTCCCAAATTCTCTAGATATCAAAACTCTTAATAATCACATTGGAAAGAAAAATGCAGAAAATGAGCAGAAGGACAAATGACAGCGCAGTAGCATAATATGAGACCCGAAGAGGAATCTCTTTCCCTGCCTCTTCCTTTGTGGGAGCATTGGTTAGCGACCAGTTTTATATCAGCAGTCATCACAATGGGATTGATTTAAAGAGCTATGACTAGTCATCAGAGACTTAAAAAAATTATTGAGTAATGACTCTCTGTTGGTATGTAAGTTACAGTAAGCTAAAGTTTAGAGTAATTAAAGTTGCTAATCATACATATAACTATTTAATTGTTTACTTACCATGCAGCTGGCATGGAACCCAGGGCCTCGCCTATGCTGGGCAGGTGTTCCGCCAACTAAGCAACGTTCCCAGTTTTACTCCTTTGGGAAACGACTACTTCAGGCAGAAAAGCAACTAAAAAGACCACCAAGCCAAAGCAACAAAATCAGTTCAGACATGCATTATCTACCCAGATTTCCTTATTTGAAGCTACACAAAAATGCAGCGAGATAATGAAATAATTTTATTTCTTTATTGGTACTTATAAAGATATTTCATGCACTTTAGGACTCAGTGGTTGCCTACATTTGATTCACAAATTTAAATTGAATGCAGGCATCTGTCCCCGGGTGAGAGCCAGAGAACCCCTGGATACCTGTTTTTCAACAAAACAGCTGCAACTGCCAAAAAGAGAAAAACAAGTTTCTGGGAACTGTCCTGGGATGTGAAGAAGCTAAGAAACTTTCAATGCACAACTCCTCAGTAAGTTTCCTCAAAATGAAAGGGGCTGCTGCTCACAGTAAGAAAACAACACCTGTTCCTGCAACACTTCATACTACCCCGGAGTTCTCATGAACTTCATTCTTTCCACAGTTTTTCTTGCAAACCAAATTGGACAAGAACTGAATTGATTCAATGGTTGGGTTCGATGCTGATATGCAGAAATTTGATTGTGTTCTCATCCAGTTCTGTTTGTAGCCACAATCGTGGAAAGAATTAAGTTTGTGAATGGAGGTACCACTGTATTTCTATCTACATAATTAGTCATGTTAATTATTCTTGACTTTAGCTTCAGGCTGTTTCATAGTTGAAAATTAAAAATCACTTCCTAGGAACTAAAAATAAAGCCACCTCATGACCCACCTATGTTATTACAGCCAAAAAAGCAGTGTGGGCACCCCAGAGACACCCACGGGCCGATGCAGATTCACAAGAGCTGAATATGGGATGGAGTGAGATGTTCACTGACCAAGGAACAGGTGAGAAAGTGGGAGATTATTACTCAGTCCTACAAAGGAATGAAATCTTGCCTTTTCCAGTAAATTGCTTGGGAGCGAAGGAAACAAACCAGACACAGGAAGACAAATTCTGCACGTTCCCATTCAGGCGTTGAAGTTAAAAATATTGCAAAGCACAGATCAGTGGTTTCCAGAAGATGAGGATGTGAAGTGGAGGAATGGGCATCAGGGATGTTGGCCAGTGGGACCGAGACTCTGTTGAACTGGAGGAAAACATTCCAGTGCTCTACAAAAGACTGGACTGACTACAGATTCTAATAACTTACTATACGTTTTATGAAGAACAATAAAAACCAGGGGCTCAAGGAACGAAGAAATGGTAAGGAGGTGTTAATTACTTGGTCGGTACACATCACCTTATCTGTACTAAAATATTTCACTGTACCCTCTAAGGGTACATAGTTTAATCAACAAGAAAAACTTGCCATGAGTTTGGAGGCAGAGCATGGGCTCCCTTCTTCTACCTCTAGAGGAGGCACAGAACGCTCAATCCAGGCTGGCCAGGCTGAAAATGCTGGGGTCTCCAGTGGGGTTTTCACAGAAGACTCAGAGAGGGGAGCTTCAGATCAGAGGCGGGGACAGGAAGCTACCATGTCCCACCAGCCCTTCACTTGGCATGCAAGGAGTTCCATCCAAGAGAAGTGTGCTGGTATCACTGGGCCTGGTCTAGATCACTGGCTCAGAGCCTTTCTAAGAGAAGAAACCAAGTAGGAGAAGTTCAGTAGGAGAAATTCACTGATTTCAGAAGCAGTGGTGGTGGCAGTAAGCAAGAGGATTTTGGGAACTAAGGGTGATGGTCTAAGCCACTTGCCACTTGGCCCAAGAGATAATCAAGGAAAGAGGTAGATGTACATTGTCCTTGTAGACTGATAATAAATATCAAAGTCCAGATCCAAGAACAGTTCCTGCAAAAGGGCTCAGAATTGACTGGGTCAGAAAGTGGAACAGTAGACGCCCCAGGGCACAGTCACTGAGCTGCAGGGCTGTCTGCAGCTCCAGCACGGAGAGAACACGCCTAGTTTCTCCAGAACCCCCCAGTTCAAGTGATCACAACAGAACGGAACTGTCATTTGAGAAGTAAAGTAGATAAAGATCTAGATCTAGAGGTAGATATGGGCATAGATGTAGATATAGACATACAGAGAATAGATGTGTACGTAAATGTAGATATATAGATATAGATGTAGATATACATGCATGCATAGATATAAGTGTAGATACAAGAGAATTAAGCAGAACACTCCAAATAAAAGTCATTTAAAGAATAGATAAATCAGAAAACACTTGATGGTAATTGAAAATTGCAATAATACATATCAAAGCTTATGGGATGCTGGAAACACATTTTCTAAAGGGACATTTATGTTGGTGAATTAATTATATTTGAAAAGAAGAAACATCTTTACAAACTTGTACACAAATGTTTATAGATGCATTACTCACAAATACAAAAGGTAGAAACAACCAAACTGTCCATCAAGAAAAGAACAAATGTAACATAGGGCCTTAATATTTAATATTATAAAATGCAAGGAAGGGAAACACTTGTCTTGAGATTTTTTTTCAAATAAGTATCATGAAAGTAAACCCAACCATGACTTTGAACAAATGATGAAGTGAGTTTGATTTAGAAAGTGATGAAAACTATGTTCGAGACAAAATGAAAAAGAAGCTAGGAAAGAAATGCCAGCCTATGTCGTAAGAGCCTGAGGTTTTCTCCAGGCTCACAAATCTTTTTTTCTCTAGCTGGGTTTAAATAAATCATTTTTTTAAATATTTCAAAAAAAAAGTATAATTCAGACTGATGATAAGCTCTTAATTCCTAATAATTTGTTTTAAAATTTTAATTTGAAGTGCAGCAAATGAGTATTTCCCACTTATGTTTTATATATCAAAGTATGATAGTGAAAATACTATTCACAGAAAGAAATTAAGGTGTAGGAAAATAAGCCATTTAAAATTTAAATTCAAAGAACACGTTTTGAACAACAGAAATGTTATTTTGAGGTGAGATCTTCTGTGATATTTTTTAAGATCCTTGTATTCTACCAGCTGCTTCCGTGGTGAAACCAGACATTCAGTGACTGACCCCAGGCTCCTGCAGCAGTGAGGGCACTCATGATTCCCAAACTTGACCACACCACCGACAGGCCAGAGAAAGTCTGTCTCTTGGCAGAAAAATTAAAAGAAGAAAAATGATTAGCTTTGATTTCTTTTCACAATTCTACTTAGTCTTGACCTAGATTCTTCAGAGTCAAAAAAAAAAAAAAGAAAAGAAAGAAAAAATAATTTAATGACTCATTCTGTAAACAACATTCAAAGTCCTTAACAATTTCCTTGCGTCGGCACAGAGCTCTCAGGGCCACGTTCCAGCTAATAATCTACTTCAATTCATCTTCAATTAAACCAATTCATGGCAAGAAAATAAGGAGTCACTGCACAGATTATTTAATTGACCCATTACTGAATGTGTAATTCCTGCACCTGGATCAATCCAAATGTCCTCTTGCCTCCTGCCCCACTCCTCCTTCCTCCCTGGAACATGCAGCTGCAGCCTCCTGGTCTACCCAACCATGGCTGCCCTGTGGACTCAGCCTGGAGCCCACCCAGGGCAGGGCCGAGCCAGGAGAGCGCTGCTGAGTAAGGAGCAGAAAACTTCTTGTACTGAGGGCATAAAAAACTGGAGAAAAAATGGTAATTCTAAAGGGAAAACGTTCTCCCTTTACTCCTTCAGCAAACCCTTTACTATAACTTGGTCCTGTTTTCTGAAATACCCAGTTCTTCATATTTTTCATCTAAGTTAACCGAGCAAGTTACAAGAGAGACCATGAAAGATTTATGCAAACTGTTACCCTCTTTTGAAATCTCAAAATCTAATGCCAATGCTAACAAAAATATGTAACTCAGAAAATACTTTATATATTTTGGAACATTTAATTTGTTTACTATTTTTCTGTACATAGGAAAGAATGGGGGAGAGAGAAAACAGAGAAAGAGAGAGAGAGAAAGAGAAACAACATGAAAACACTGATTGAAGAGTCCAGGAAGAAGAGCCCTGAGCAGAGCGGGAATTCTGGAATTTGGCTTCTGGGGAAAGCATGATTAGGATTCACCCAGATTGCGGACCCCTGCAACTGCAGCAACCTGACTCTCAAGGGGTTTGCAGGGGTCCCAAAGTTGATCATCCACACTGCATCATGATGCGCTGACACACAGAAACCCAGGTGAGTTCCTCTGTTTACAAAAGTCACCTGCTCTGGACTTCTCCGCCACCATGGAGCCTGTAGACCTGCAAGTATGCACATCACAGCGGGGCCTTGCAGCCAGCATGGGGAAGGCAGAGGAGACCAGCCAGCTGCTGGACTTCCAAGTCCCTGCTTCCCTCGGGAAACCTGAGGAGGAAGGCACACACTTCCTTGTTACCAGGCAGGGACGAGTTCTCCTGAAAGGTATCATCAGGCTACATAAACTTGCAAAGACCATCAGGGAAGGGAGTCGCACTCAGTCTTGCATCCTCAGCTTGGTGGGAGAAGCAACACGGAGGAGACTCAGGCCCCCGATTCAAACGCTAGGCTTCAGGCTCTCAATGCACTACACAGTTCGTACTCTCTGCACATGCTCTGCTCCATTCCTCTTCGCTTTTCCACACATCAAATCCTACCTCGTTTAATCATTCAGTCAACCACAGATGAGTGGGCTTGCAGGAGTGGGTTTGCAGGAATGTAAAACTGGTCCACATCCTTCTGCAACTGCAGAGATTCCACTTCCCCGACCACCTTCTCTATCTGTCCTGACAACTGCTCCACACGGCATAGGGAACTTTCTTGTGCTGAGTCCAATGTGTGTCTTAATCACATCAGCAGGGTAGTGTCTCCACATAATGGATAATCAATACTTGTTGAATTGAATTTAGCCTAAAAGGTGATTGAATTATCAATCCAGCTAATTATGAAGCACAACAGTGTAAAGGATTTGAGAGTGCATCTGTTTGCAGGGAAGGAAGGAGGCATGCAGGACCCAGGGGGTGGGCCTTGAAGGGCATTAGGGGTCAGACAGAACCAGCGGGGCCCCATCTGAGGAAGAGTCCCAGGGCCTCACTGGTAACCTGTAGATGAACCAAGACTGCATGGGAGCAGTGGGCATGGGGCAGGGCTGCCTTCACCACAGGTAAATGTGGTTGACGGTCACCTGTGATATGTGATGCCTGAAAAACGAGGGAGCCAAAGCTCAGAGAATGCTGGGGGTCAGGGAGAGCCAGGATGCTTCATACCCATTAGCACCCATGGTGCGCAAGCACCTTGCTTAGGGCCAAAAGTTACGATGTGGAAGAGGGCAGGGAGGAAGGCAGACACCGGCATCAGAGCGCATTAGCTGGACTTGGGGCGCTGACTGCCCAGGAGAGCGAGTTCAGATGTATTT
>RJWT010038596.1:0-12827 GCA_004365215.1 Cuniculus paca | reverse complement strand
CTACAGTAACCAAAATTAAATAAAATTTCAAGGACTCAACAGCAAAACCAGGGAGAAAAAGCCAGTGAAGCAGAAGACAGAATGACAGGAATTACCAAACTGAGAGAGCAAGAAAAGGGAATTTAAGAAATGAACTGCTGGAGATGTGTGGGCAGCACCTGATCAGTCAGCAGACTCCCCGTGAGAGGAGACAGCAGGGCCAGGGCAGCCGCACAGCCACAGCGCACACACCCCAGACAACTCCAAGGAGCACAGGGAACCCCAAAAGAAATGAACCCAGAGAAGAGAAGTGCACGCCAAAACCGCCAAGGCCAAGGTTCTCAACTAAAGGTAACAGAAAGAATTCTGCTAGCAATAAGAGAAAAACGGTGTCTGGCCCACAAGAGTTATCAAAGAGTAAGATGGGGCGGAACAAATATCCACTCAAAATCACAAAGAGAATTCAAGCCACAGAAAGGCAAAGGGAAGACTGATTAAAGACAAATGCAAAAATTAGTAAACTTAACCACCACAATAGTAAATTCAGAATAAATGAGACTTACAGATAACTTTCTAAGGACAGACAATTAAATAAAACAGACACAGAAAGGCGATTCTGAGCAGCCAATCCCTACAGAAAGCAGAGCTCACCTGGCCAGAGTCTGGAACTCTACCAGACTTCCTAAGAAAATTAGTTTGAAAACTGTATCACTTTCCAGAGACAGGGAAAGGAAACTCCCACGTGTTTTATGAGTTTACAGTATGTAATATTTTTATCAGTGCCTAAAGACAATACAGAAAGAAAACAGAAGAGCTCACACAAAAAATAGAAAATCCTAAACAAGATTAATGGCAAAAATAATTCTATAGCCCACTAAAAGAACAATGTATCATTTCTGAGGCTATTCCAGAAATGCAAAATTAGGAAAACTACTAAAATAAGTAATTATATTAAGACACTTAAGAGAACTACATGACTATGCTAAATAGCTATTTTGTATTATTTAGCATTATTTTTATTTAAAAAGCAGAATAACAGAGGATAATACAGATACTGCTCTGAGAAGGAAAGAAAAAAGGCTCAGTGTGGCACATCAGTAGCCCCAGATCCTCAAAAGGCTGAGGCAGGGGGGTGGCTTGAGCCTGGGAACACAAAAACCACCTGGGAACATAGCAAGGCCCTGTCTCAGAGAAAGAAAACCAGACCAAACCCACATGGAGCCTTGTTCTTTCTTCTGCCATCTTTGCTCCCTTTTTTGCCCCCTTCCTTCTCTCCCCCTTCCCCTGTCCTTTTATTTTTTAAATTTTGAGACATCTTGTGAAGATGCTAAGTTACCCAGGTTGGGCTTGAACTTGTGATCCAGCCCCTGCCTCAGCCTCCCGGGAAGTCTCATTCTTAGTTGGGAAGCATTTTACACGTGCTGCATTCTACTGTCTTAGACACATTTCTGGTACAGATAAAAACCCCTGCACTCGAGTTTACATTCTGGTGGGATTCAATAAGCAAAATGAATAAAACTGTATGTTTTATATAGTGCTAAAGTGTTAGCTGGGGCGCAGTAGCGTGCACCTGTAATTCCAGCACTCGGGAGGCTGAGGCAGGAGGATCACTGCAAGTTCGAGGCCAGCCTCTATACAGTGAAATCCTGCCTCTATACAGTGAAATCCTGCCTCAAAAAAGACCCCCCCCCCGCAAAAAAAGTATTAAAGTGTTAAGAAGCAAAATTAAAGCAAGGAAGCAGGACGAGGGCCATGGCAGTCAGTGTTCCGTGTAGAGTGGCCAAGGAAGCCGCCCTGCAGGGACTGTGGAGCTGGAACATGCAGGCAGTAGGGCTGACACTCAGAGCTGCTCTCTGGTGTTGGGGGAGTGCAGGACCCCTGTGCAGACCAGGTCTGAGGGTGACAGGAAGGGACGTAATAAATGGGAGGAACCAGCAGGAACTTCAGGGTACAGATTACACTGGGCCAAGTCCTGGAGGGTTTTACGCAGAGGCCAACATTTTTGTTGTTGCTTTGAAACGGTGTCTTGCTATGTATCCCAGGCTAGAACTTGTGACCCTCCTGCCTCAGCCCCCTGAGCATAGGGATTAGAGGTGTGTGCCACGGTGCCAGCAGAGATGAATGTCACGGGTCACTGGCTGCCACACTGAGGACAGCAAAGCTGCTTTGGAGAAGCAGGAGATGCGAGCTGGGCTGCTACAGGATTCGGGCCCGGGGGTGAACACACAGGAAAACTGGGAGACTCCTGGCCAGATGAAGACAACACTGAGGGATCAGACAGGGGTGAGAAGACAGGGTGCCACTCCAGGTGGAGACGGGAGGAGCCGGGCGGTGGTGGATGTGGGGTCAGAGAGGCCTCACAAAGCTGGCGGGAGGGGCTGCTGGGGGTTCCTTTGCTGTCTGGAATTCGGGAGGCAGCTGGCTGGAGGTGACTCAAACCATGAGACTGGTGAAATGATTCACTTCCAGGAGAAGAGTGCAGACTGGGAAGCAGTCTAGGGTACTTGGAGGAAGAAAAAGTAGCCAGCATACAGCCAAAAGGGGATGAGGCCCTGCCAGTTCTAAGGAGGCCACCGTGAGAACCGCGTCCTGTCTGCAGCCTCCACAGCCCAGGTCTAGAGGATGGTCTCTCCGAAGATACGTGCGATGGTAGCAACAATTCTCCAAAAGTTCCACTGGAAAGCAAAGAACTGAGAGAGACGCTGAGTGGGAAGTGGAGCAAGCCCTTTTGCACTTTTTTTGGTACCGGGGATCGAACTAACAACCTTGTGCTTGCCAGGCAGGCGCTTAAGCTGCTGAGCTAAATCCCTGGCCCCTTTTGCATTTTTAAGATACTGTGCAACAGAACTTTTGATCCTGATGGGAATGATCTAGAGGAGAGGGAAAAAAATGAATACCAACCAATGATGTGGCTTCCCCCAGCGGGAGCAGGTGGAGCTGGAGCCCACTTGGGCGTCACAGTGGCCAAGGGGTCCAGACATGGTCGCAGGAAAAGGGAAGCCCGGGAGTGGGCAGAGTGTACTTGAATGTGTGTAAGAAAGAAAACTGAGAAGTGTTTCTATTTTTGCCTGCTTTTATGTAAAGAAATAAGGCTGTCCCTACCAGAGATGGGCGAAAGATAGGAAAGGAGAAGCAGCCAGAAGGGCAGAGACCGACTCGAGATGCACCCTCATCCAGTGTGAGCCCTGTCGTTCCAGTGTCAGCCGCACACCGAGTCCCCCTCCTGCCCTCAGTGACAAGGCAGGGAAAGCAACTTGTGCCATGCAGCAGTCAGACTTCCAGCCAGAGAGTGGCCAGAGAGCTGACCATCCACGCTGAGAGGCTCTGGTCTTCTCACCATAAGGACACTGTGTTTAAACTCAGAAGAGTTTATGAGAAGAGGGATGTGCAAAACAGTCAGAAAATGTGGGAAAATACTCATATGGTAAACAGTAACATTTCTTGTGTTCTTTCTGTCAGAAAACATGCTAGACAAATTTAACTGAGAACTTTGTGGATATAACCATTATCCACACCTTGCATAACAAAGAAAGGAAAATTTAAAGTGTTTATACTCAGGGTCCCAGGAACGGGCAGCAGCAGAGCTGGGAGCTGAGTAAATCACATTTACTAGCCAGCCTCCAGGCACTGACCGGTCTCAGAAGCTAGAAGGAATTCATCTCAAACTGAGACTTCATGAATGTTTCTTTGTCTTACATATCACGCATATTTTGCCTTTTCACTGGTAATTCCTTCCCAACACTGTTTTTTCTATTCTACATACTTGAGTTAATTTCACTAGCATTCTGTCCTTCACCCTTCATTTTTCTACTGATTTTTCTTTTCCAACAATCTTTATTGGTAATGTTAGTATTTTGTCTGGCATTATGTTTAAATTATCCTCCCAGTCTGCATTTGTATCTTTTATGTTAATGACTTTTAATTCTCTAAAATCTTTTTTCCATTTCTGATTTCCTTTGTGGTTATCTTTGCTTATAGAATGGCCTCTTCTACCTACTTAAATTTATTTTCATTCTCTTCTCACTTTTTGACTCCCTTTTTATATTTAAATCCATCTGGAATTTATTTTAGAGGGTGGTTTAAGTAGAATCTGCTCCTATTTCCATCCCAAGTAGCTTTTCAATTGTGCCCAGCATATTATTTTAGGATAATACCACCCCTTTCCTCATTGGAAACACCACCAGCCCTCCATGTCCAAGTCCGCTTGGGCCACTGAGTCTCAATGAGCTGCTGTCACTCAGACCCCACTCTTCCTGTGGCTTCCTGATCTTGACCTTGTTCTCTGAACTCCAGTGACCTTATTAGCAAGGTGTGGGTAATCCTATACTTGTCATCAGAATCTGACTTTTATGTAGTAGTGTCAATAATCAACAATACAAAATGACAATGTACTGTTAGCTGGTTAAAATGGATACTATTCTTTCTTTGTACAAAGTTTAAATACAGCTGTGTAACCTTGATGCTACTTAATTTCAATTATCCTCAGTAATGCTAAAAATGACACTACTCACACAAAAATTTACTTACCTCAGAAAGACTGCTCATTTCAATTGCAGTTATCAAATTATGGCTCAGGAGTGATTCTATTTCTATAAGCTTCTTATTCTGTACATGTAAAATAAAGACCTCTTTTAATCAGTTAAAATTTGGCATTTATTCCAACCATACATTTTTATGAATACTTTGTACTGAGGTCACTCTGAGCTAAAAAGAGATTATACCAAATGCTCCAAACAGCCACACACGTACACATCCATACACCATCACATTTTGAATGCTACTGACATTATCAATTATGAATTTTCTTATGGATGTTTTTCTCTCCTCATAAAATATCACATGGCAAGTAAACAGAGTAGGACACCCATAGGAATTTAACTTTCAAGTATTATGGGACATTTTCCCATGCTAAATTAGTTTTTGCTCATGTTCGATTTAAATCTGTCGTTGCAACCTAGCTAACCCTTGGCTCTCACTGCTCACCCTGTGGACAGACTTGGAGTTGGAAAGAAAAGCACTAACCACAACCTCCATTCGATTTGGCTCGTGGCCACTGAAATGTCAAGATTAAAGGAGACTACAAAACCTCTGCAGACCCCCTCCTTGTGACTCACTGGAGGAATTACGCTCATTTTTTTAAGGCACTGGTGTAGCAGGCGTGGCTGATGCTGCGCAATCTCATGTTGATCGAAGTAGAGCACACAGGCACATTTGCAGCCAGACTTCAGGAACCTGTCTGTCCTTTAACAGGTTTATGTAACACTGACTTTCAATAATTCTTTACAACAGTTCGAGATATGAAATACACTTTTAGTATCCACAGTAATTTAGTTAAAAGATTTTAAGTTAGAATTCAAAAATTGTATCTTACCTACCAAGTTATCTAGCTTCAGTTGAAGAAAGCTATTCTTGAAGTTCAGTTTCTCCACTTCTTTTTGCAATAGCATCTTTTCAGTTGCAATTCTTCGAGAGTTCTCTTTCTCCCTGCTGAGAGCCTGAGCCAATGCTCTGTTGTTGTGCTTTAGAGAAATTTTGAAAATAGAAGAATTGTCTGCAAAAAGATTTTTAAAGAGTTAATAATAAACTTTAATAAATTTCTACATTCCATAGTAAACTACTTCAGACAAAATGAATTTGCTTTTTAAGTCTTAACTGGAGGTTAGGAGAATGACAAGATAGTACATCAGTTTGAAAAATATGCACCCAGAGTTAGAAGCTGAAAAGTAAGAGCTGGGCAGGTGGCGAGCGGAGCAGTGACTGGTGTCGAAGGAGGGTGAAGCACGTCAGGAAGGGACAGGTCTTGCAAACCCAGTACTACAGGCAGTGACACCGGTTACTGCACTGGACCAGATGCCCGCGGCCCACTTTCTTCCTCACCTTCCACCGGAAGGCAGATGTAAAGGTTGCCCCTTGGCGATACCTGTCCTAGAAATGATAAGACCAGTTTCTGTGGCTCCAGGACCAAGTTATACAGCTTTTGTTCCCAAAATCCATTCTTTCTGCCTTAAGTGACAGGGAGCACCCTCGCTGTGCCTTTATGGGGCTCTGAGACCCCGAGGTTGCCCGCCACCAGTCAGAAGCCTCCCCTCACTGTCTCTAGGTGTCCACTGCAACCCTCACCTGATCTCTTCTCTTTAAAAGTACTGCACAAATGTGATTCAAATTACTACTGAAATGCTATTCTGTTTGCAGCAAAGAAATTTCTGTGTGAATTCTTTGGGTAAGCCTGCTTTAAAAATATTCTGTTCCTTTAGTACACTCAAAGCATAACTATATTCTCCTAATTTGGATTTACTGTCAGTGACATTCCACTGGATAAAAGTATAGTACATACAAAGTAAATTTCACAAAATGTAGTATCCTTTAGACAATCAGACAATTAGGGTATCTGAAAAACACAGTCCACAAAAGCACCTTACTCTTGGGTGAGCGTGGTTTCAAACAGCCCTGGCTGGCAATGCCAGAGGAAGGGGCCTGGTAGGGATCTCCACAGGCCGAGGAGCAGGGAGATTTCCTGCTGCGCTGCGCAGGCTAAGTGCTCCGCTTCCTAGCAGCACGTGCAAACGGTTCTGCCAGAGCAGGGAGCAGCACTGCGGAGGTGGGCTGCACCCAGGCCCTGAGGCCTGGGCAGGAGCAGCACCGTGGTCTGTGTCCAGCAGGACTGTGACTGCTGGACCCTGCCCTGCCCCGCCCCACGAGGAGGGGACACGCCCCTAGCATCATCTGCAGAGGTAAGGAAAACTCATCTTCCTACCTCCTTCTTCACCCTTCTGACAGCTCCAGAATGCCTGACACCCCACTTCCACAGTGCATGGTGCCTTTGTGGTGAGCCTGGTTACAGCCACCTCTGCAGCCCCCATCTCTGCCTGCCTTCAGCCACTGCTGCCCAGTTGGGGCCCTGCTGGGGCAGTTGCTGCTCCTTCGGCTCTCTTCCTGAGCAGCCACAGGGCAGATTTCTTTGCAGGAAAAGGGCTGGCTTTCCTGGGCTGTCCAGCTCCTCACTGTTGAAAACACCACTGTCACCCTGGGGGCCAACCATGAACGTGGCCAATGGAGCCCAAGGACTCAGGAAGGATCAGTGAGAAAAGAGGCTGGCAGGACTGCCACTCGAGTCATTTTCTCTATTTGACAAAATGTGGTAGCAAATACATCACTTCTCCAGGAGAAGGTACCAATGTGCACTTACTAATTATTTTTGTTTTGATTTTTGAAGCAAGAGAAACATTCAATGTAGTCTTTGAAGCTCTCTTGTCTTTCACACGCCTCTTAATTGCTGAGGTCACCGAGTCAGGCCTCATCCCCAGAGACTCCATCGCTGAAGGGAAAGGAAGAGAAAGGATCAGAAAGGAAAGGGCATGATACTGATCAATAAAAATGGAAAGTGACAGACAAATACACCCTAGAAAGTAGCAAGTGTGACTTCGGATACACTTTGTGCCTAAGTATTTGGCAAACTATAAAATCTGAATGTAGGAACAAAATCAAAAGTAATTTAATGCAGAATCTGCAAAAGTAAATGGCTGTCTTCATTCACGTTTTATGCATACTCCAGGTGCTGGAGTAGGAGTTGGGGCCCAGCAGGATGCGTGATTACAGATGCTGCACGGCAGGATGCAGGGAGGGTGAGCCCGAGACAGCCCTGAGTTCAGAGGAGTCGCCCAACAGGGCGGAGGGGAGGGGACTTCTCACGTGTCTGTTAGACCCGTGTGCACCAGCCCTGGAAGTCTCAGTGGAAATGGGGGACACGGACACAGTCACATCAGCACAGGACAAGAGGAGCTGCTGCAGTGCAGGACACAGGAGTGGTGAGCTCGGCCCAGGCAGGGAAAAGACTGGAGAAGCTCTCAGAGAACCCATGTGCCAACGAGAGCTGGGCTCTCCAGCCCCGTTCCCAAACCTTCCTGGTTCCACCGACAGATCCCTTGACAAGGCTGCCCCTGCCTGCCGATCCTTGGCCTGTCCCGCCACCTGCCCAAGTCTCCGTGACTTTCGGGGTGCACAGGACCCAGACTCCCAGGGCACCTCGTCCCCCTAGGTCTGCACGGCTCTCAGAGGCTGGAAAACAGCTCTGAGATACCAGGCTGCTGGAACCCTAACCCTTTGAGGACCAAGTCTTCAGACTGGCTAGTGGGCCCTGCAAGGGGGAGATCCCCCTCAATACCACCCAAGGCGGTTCTGCAGGAGCCAAGGGGCGAGGGTGGTAGTCTCCAGCGCCAGAAGGGGCAGTGCTGCACACTGTGCTTCAGCTCAGGGACACCAAGCTTGTGCCTCAGCCTCCAGAGCCACCTCTGTGTACCCTGGCAGAGGGAACAAGGACAGTCTCTGTGTCTTGTTCTCTAGTCCTCCGTACACTGTCGCCAGCAGACCTCCTGCCCCAGTCCCTCCTTCTCAGCGTTTGCTTTGGCCTGAGCCAGCCTCTCTTGGAGGACGCTGGCCGCATCCTGTCGGGTGGGGGCGTCTCCCCAGATCCCTCTGATGAGCTGCACGCCCATGTTTGAGGGCCTTCCGTCCTCTTTCTCCCCAACCCCAGCCTCCAACACTCACCGTCACAATGCCCCATGCCTCCCGCAGCTGCTGTCCACCCCAGCCCTGGTCACTTCTTTGTGAGCTCGTGGGTTCACGCCTGGCTCACTGTGACTCTCTGTGGGCACACTTCCTGTGACAACAGCTCCCCATGTCCACCTCATGAGCACCTCCGCAGGGCCATGCCATCTCCTTGAGTGCACAGCACTCTTCCTCCCCAGAAATATTCCTTCAAGGGCCCTCATGACCTCCTCGTGCCAGCTCTAATGGCCAGCCCCGTGCTCGTCTAACTTCACCTGGATCTACATGGACTCAACAGGGTTAATTTCTTCCTCCTCAGAGCCCTCTTTGCTTGGTTTCCAAAACCCCATATCCTGGAGGGTTTTCCCCATCAAATCGCTGCTCCTTCTCCGTCTCTTACAGGTGCCTCCAACAGCAGCAGGTGCTCTTCTGAACTGCTGCTCTGTGTCTACACTGTCAGTCTCATGACTTCAAAAACTGGTCTCACTTTTCTTGTTGCTGAGATAAATACCTAACACCCAAAGTGAAAAGAGGAAAGATTTATTTCAGCTCGAAGTCTACAGTCTGTTTCCGTCCGTAGGTGGCTGGCTCCAAGGCAGGGTGGTGTGGCAGAGAGAGGGGCATCACAGAGGAGAAACAGTCTATGGCATGGCTGGCAGGCAGGAAGCAGGAGCCTGCCTTCTTTCTCTTCCCCTTACATCCCATCCAGGCTACAAGCCTAGTGGTGCCACCCATAGCCAGGGTGGGGCTTCCCATCATCCATGCCCAGAACTACCTAAAACCATTTAGTTATATACTCTTAATCCCTGTATCACGCACCCCAGATCCAGCGACCCTGGGAAAGCCCTACCTATAAGCTCATGAAGCTTTGGGGTACATCAAGATACTGGCTGTAACAACCTGTGGGTGCCAAAACCTCCAAAATGTATGTTTTCAGCTTGGATCTCTTTCCTGAGTTTCCCTAGATCAAATGGCCAAACTGGCCATTTGTGGTACATGCCTGTAATCTCAGCTCTGGAGGCTGAGGTAGGAGGACTGATGTGATTATTCGAGGTCAGCCTGATCTGCATAGTGAGGCCCTGGCTGCGCGCGTGCGCGCGCACACACACACACACACACACACACACACACACACACAAAGAGGCTAAACTGTCTGTCCCACAACTCACTTAGATAACTAAAATAAGCGTATCAAATTTAGCCTGCTTAAACCTGCTTCCCCAAGAGCCTTCTCCACTTGCGTTTAGGACAACTCCATCCTTCCAACTGCTTTTGCCAAAGTTCCCTCTCGCATCCCTGTTATCCTCTACAAGTTATCAGAGCCAACCACTTCTTCAGACATCCAGCGTGACCAAGCCAACCAAGGCACTGCCACTCTCACCTGGAGTTCTGCAACAGCCTTGTCCCAGTGCTCTCACGGCTGCCCAGCCAACGCAGTTTAGCCCGCGCAGCCTAACACTCTCCTCTCCAGGGCTCCTGCTTCTCTTACAGTGGCCCAGCAGTCTCTCCACCCTCGTCCCTTCTCTCATCACTCTGATTTGAACTATTCCGCCTCTCTCCTTGGCTCACATAGTCACTGCAAGACCTAAACATTCCTGCCATAAACCAGGCACTCTTCAACCTCAATCTTTTGTACTGATTATTCTCCGTTTCGAACTCTATTTTAAAACTTCTTTCTCTATAATACACAGACAGCTGATTCATTCTCCTTCGACTTTTTGTTCAAGTATCACCTTCCTTTAGTACGTTTGCTCACTCTTACCCTTCTCTATTTTTTCTATTTCATTTAAATCACTATCTAGCACACCACAGAACTTGACTTATTGTCTGCCTTTCCTAACCAGAATTTATGATCCATGAGGTCAGGGATCTCTGTCTACTTTATTCACTGATGTGATCCCCAGCTTTCAGGACAGTGCCTCGTGAATGACAAGCACAGCAAGTATTTGTGGACAAGTCTTCAAAACTAGAAACTTGCCAGGCATCAAAATAACAAGGGAATTCCAGGGAGCAGTCACAGCATGTGTAAATGCGTGGAAGCGGAGCATTAAGAAAATACCAGTGGCTTCTTCATGCTGGAATGCAATCACCCCACTCCCTGCTTCTTTCTACACCAGCGACCACTGCTTCCACCCACTGCATCTCCTCCCAGGCTCACTGGACCCGCTTCGATGAAAGTTTTGTTCTCACCATTACTGTGTGACACAGTTTATTGCCGCACTGTTAAATCAAACACAGTCCTCATTCCACTCAACACAGACCACTCCCTTCCTAAATAGTTTCTTTGCTTGGCTTCTGAAAACACCACACTCTCCAGGGCTTCCTCCTGCCGCTGACCATGTCTCTGTCTCACTTGTTGCTTATTCTCCATCTCCCTCATTTCATCACTGGAGTGACCCAGGTCCTAATCCTTGGGTTCCACATCTCTAGCTATCTAATCTCCCTGGGGGCACCAGCCAGTATCCTGGCTGGTGATTCTTAATTAGTATTCCCAATCCAGACTTCTCCCCTCAATTCCAGATCAATTCATCTGTCTCATCTCCAACTTCAGTATCTAACAGGCACCTCAGATTTAACCTGTGCTAAACTCTCCCTACCCCACACCTGCTTCACCATGTCCTCCTCACCCCACTTAAAGGCAACTCCATCTCCCCACTTCCCTGCCAGAAAGTCTTTCCCTCACAACCACACCCCCTGCATGGGCTCCCACTGTGTGGAACCCTCTGATTCTCTTCTCTCATATATGTTATTGCTACTGCTCTGGAAATGGCCTCGCTGCTGCTACTACTTCCTCCCTTACCCTGTAGACTATACCAGCAACCAGAACGAGCCTTTTAAACTCAAAAAACTCATGGAACTCTTGTGTTAAGAACCCTCTTTGGCTTTCCACCTCGCTCCATCTTCACGACGGCCTCTAACGCACTGGCCCGACTTGACCCTTTGCTCCCACCCCAGAGCCCAGCAGTGCACCTGCTTTCGCTCAGCTCTGCCCATGGCGACACACCCCCAGGCAGAACCTCCGCATTCCTGGCTCCCTTCCATCACCCTTCTTCACATAACCACGGGCTCCATGGCTCCTTTCAAGTCCCTGCTCAATGTCACTTTCTGAATGCACTTTCCCAGTTCAAAGTGCTTGAAAGTGCATGCCTGTCCCTATTCCTTCTTCCCGTTTTCCTTGTCTCCATCGGTTTACCAATGTCTAACAACATGAGCAACAAAACTCTAGACCTTCTATCTTAATTTACTGTCTGTGTTCTCCTACTGCGACGCTAGTTTGGCGGGGGCACGGGGTTTCTGTCGAGCTTACAGATAGATGCACCCTCAGTGCCTAGGACAGCAGCTACTTGGCAAACGTGCGGCGGAAAGGACGCGAGGTGATTGATGGGAGAACCTTCCCGGGGTAGACGTGGTTTGCCCGGGAAGGCTCCCTGGGAAACTGGCTGGGCGAAGACTTGGCAGCAGGGCCGTGTGCGGAAAGGGTTTCCTGTGACAGCACTGAGCCGACGCCAACGATAGGAAAACGGTGCCAGAAGGAATTTCTGCAACGGGGAAGAACTGAACGACCAACCCCGCATCATGGAGGCTCAGTGCTGCTTATAAATCTTTGCAAAAACAAACCTTTTACACTCAAAGACCGTTATTCCAGACACAGAGCCCGAGAACACAACACCTCCGCGCCCACGGAAGCACCTCCCGTAACCGCGAACGGAACCTGGCACAAGACCGCGGTCCCGTCCCGAAGCCGCCGCACGCCGCGTCTCTCCGGGTGGCCGCGCCGCGCGCCCTCGGGAGCCGGGCCGGGCTGCGGGACCAGCGACCCCGGGCCTTATCGCCGGGCGACCCTGCCGCCGCCGAGCGGCCGCTTCCAGACGGACGACTCCCGGAGAAAGCCGGCGCCGCCGCCCCATCCTCTGCGAGGCGCCGGCGCAGCCGCTCCAGGCGCGGACCTCCTCAGGGCGGGACCCCGGGGCGCCGATCCCCGACTCAACCCGACTCACCGCTCCGCGGCGCGGCCACCGTCTCCCGGGCGCGGGCGGCCCCCACGGATTTAAACTGCGCGGCCGTTAGCGGTCGCCCAGTAGCCAATCAAGTCCCAGGCGGCGGCGCAAAGGAGCACGGTTCCGGAAGCGGCCGGCGGAAGGGGCGGGACCCCAGCGTGAGGCCCATGGCGTGGCGGGGCGTGTTTTGGCGGGCTGCGGCCGCCACGTGCGGTGGGGTCGGCGGCGTCGCGGTGCCTCGCGAGGCGCGCATCGGTGGTCTGTGCACGGGGCAGTCGTTATGCATCCGGCGTCTAGAGGCCCGGC